>UCOL01000713.1:0-53992 GCA_900474335.1 Ormyrus nitidulus
AATAAAGATTTTTGGATGTCTTTTTTTTAATCGAAAGGATTTGATCTCACCTTTCAAATTCCGAGAGTTAAATCTACAATAAATTAACAGTTACTCTATTACTCTATTACTCTACAATAAATTAACAGTTGAAAAGTTTATATGCGATTGAACAAAAATCAATTTTTCTTAGCTTTTCGCTAAACGAGCTCATAACTTTTGAAAAATCGAGCGTTTGGCCGAACGAACACGGCTTTTTTCATGTTTTAACATTAGGAAACATATCCCAAAGTTCGAACAAAATCCGTGACCCAAACAAGGGAGACTTTCCTACTGAGTAATTTATGTGCACGAATTAATAATAAATTAATTTTTTTTATAAATTAATATTGAAAAAGATATTTTCTTCTAAATAAAATGCTGTTTTAATTAAAATGAATTTCAGTTACGCTTCATTTATAGTTAATTAATAATAGTTATTATATCATAAAACGTTTCAATTAGGTATTTGAAGATAAATGTGTCAAGCTAAATTACTTTTCAAGACATGTCAATTATTTTACTTCTTCTTGATAATTTTAAAAACAATGTTTATTTACTTCATTATATTGTCTTTAATGTTAATAAACATTAAACTTACACAAAAGTAATCTCATTTCCTTAAAATCAATTTTAAAGTATGTCCGGCCAACGTATCAAGTACTCATTTCATTAAACGAGCATGAATAATTGCCCTTCTCTTCGCGACTCTCTCACCTCAAAGTATCGCGGAAAGTCACTCGATCGGTGCCTTTGTCCGTCAGTCCAAAACAGAGGGCAATTACAATTTGCGTCAGTGCCGGGGCATATATGCATCAAAACAACAAAATACCGCGGCCCGCAACAAAGGAACAGAATTTCAACTTGCAAGATTCGAACCGGTGCTCGACCGGACGGCGCTGCTTTGCACTATACTGGTTCCCCTTCAATTATTTTTTTATTTTTTTTTTTTTTTTTTACGTTTTGCGCACAATATTCGCTGCGGACACTTTGTCCGGTTACGTTTTCGCAGAGTCACGCGCAACGATCAGATCGCGAAGTCAGAGGAAAGAAAGTATTTTATATGCACTTTTTTTTGGGAACTTTTTATGGCTTTTATTTCAGTATGGTAATAAATAACATGTAATAATGGATGTTAATTACAAAACTCGCTTAACATCTAACTCGTTTACATAAAATTAATAAGGCACTGATGTAGAGGATTCACACGCGAATCTCGTATTGCTGATGCACAATCGTCAGATCAATTGACGAAACAGTTTCGGAAGAAAAAAAAATCCCTCGGTAAACAAGTGCCAAAGTATCGGAATGATGTCGTTTAAAATGTATGATGGGCGTTTTCTGCGGGAATAAAATAGAAACAGAAAGAGGATAAAGTATAAAATTTTGATTCTTTAATAATTCAACATAATCGTTATAAACATAAAATCCAATTTCTTTTTGAAAACAAAGTTAATTTAGAAGTAAAAGTATACAATTCATTAAAAATATTCGCTGGTACAAAACAGAAAACTAATTGCTCGTATGTTCGTGCTAACTTATGTATATTATGTTTATTCGTACCAGAAATAAATATATGTATAAATGCCGTCGTAAGAAACATTATGATCGCTCGGCGCTTCCAACCTTCTAACATGGAAGAACCCAATTTACAATATCTAAAACTATGCTCCAGAAAGGATGTAGAAAAAAAAATTATTTATGAATCTTCATTATACGTTATACGCAATTCTTATCGCTTACACAAATTTATAATTGTACAGCGCAATTTTCTTATAATATTAATTTTTGGCACTCATTCATTGTGAAATTGACGTTTCACAAACTCTACTAGTCGATTCTTTAAGCAGCACTTTCTCGAGAGTACGTTGGCTCGCCGAACAACGGGTGTCAGAAAATTCTCCGCAAGTTTACCGCTGGAATTGCCAAAGAAATATGGCTTACAACTTATTTTTACTACGTGCAAAGAATAACTATTTGACCAGTTCATGCATGAAAAAAATTAATTTCTAAAATATTACTTCAAGATTATCGTAACTCGAACGAATACAATTCATTCTCGGCGCGGAAGTAAAATTTTACAGAATTTTACAGAACTATACAATGACGATTGTAATGCCCAACGTTGAACAATATCGTTTCATGCATCAACTTGTCCCAAATTCGTGCTTCTACGAGATCAGTTGTTGCCGTGACAATCCGTTGTTCGGCGATCAGCGTAATATGTTCGTCTCGAGACAGCCTTTTTACGTAACCTACTCTCATTCGCTTTGTACTCTGTCTCATACGCACTAAAAACTCATTCGTCCCGTCGAATTTCTCTGCACTCAACGTTTCTCATACGTGTTATTAAAAAAAAAAAACAGAAAAAAAAAATACAAAACAAACAAACAAACGATGCATTTAAAAAAAAGTCTTCGCAATTCACCCGATCTCTCTGCATGTGATTTCTTCCTTTAAGTTGGAGCAAATCCGTAGAACGTGAAAATCAGTCTGAGATCGATGAAGAATCGCACTAGCCTAATAATCCAGAGTCCAAAATTTGTGTATAAAAAAAAAATAAAATAAAATAATAAAAAATAAAACAAGTAGAGAAGCAGTGATCACTGCAAGATACGAGGTGCCGAAGAAGGAAACATATCCCAAAGGACAAGCAGTTCCTTCCGCAATCGCACCTGTTTCCGTCGGCGGTAAAAAGAACAAAAGCGGGAACGAAGCGATTCGTTCGGAGGACCGTTAGCTATCATTCGTCGTAACCGCCTCGGTTGTCGATGAACACCCTGTTCCTGAGTCCGCTGTCGGAGATGTAGGCGGTGGCCATTTTGTACTGGTTCGGGTAGACCGTGCCGTTTTGGCTCTTCTTCTGCTGCTGCTGTTGCTGCTGCTGCTGCTGCTGCTTGTTCTGCTCCTGCTGTTCCTCCTGCTTCTTGCTCTTCTCTTTGGCATCGATCTCTGCCTGCTTCTTCTCCTTCCGGCTGTAGGCCTGCTTGTAGAAGTCGCGGAACAAGAAGTAGAAGAGGACGGCGTGCATGCCGATCCACCAGACGAACGCCTTCGGATAGTCGCAGTCGATGAAGAGCAGCTGGAAGGCGTGAACCATCACGAGGACGAACTGAATCATCTGCAGGGCGGTCAGGTACTTCTTCCACCAGAGGTAAGGCTGGACTTTCGGGCCCAGAGCGGCCAGCAGGTAATACGAGTACATGACGATGTGGACGAACGTGTTCAGCAGGCCGAAGAAGGAGCTGTGACCACCTGCGGGACGGGAGTGAAAACAATTCGTTATTCTCGATGTATGCTCTCGAAAATAGATATTCGTACGGTATATCCTTTTACGGGTAAAATATTACGAGCAAGTACAATGGACTCATTAACCCGACACTGTTCGCTTTGTTTCAATGAAAAGATTTTAAATAAACCGAACGAGATCCGGCCGAAATGGAAACAAAGATCGTGGCCGAACGAGGTGAACATTGCCAATTAAGGGTATATATAACTAAAAGCCTCGGCTTACCCGGTGAGAATTTAACGCCGAACCAAACTGACAGCGGCATGATTCCGTGATGAATCACGTGGAGAGTGGAGATGTGATCGTTCTTCTTACGGAGGACGAAGAAGATCGTGTCGGCGAACTCGATGAACTTGGAGAAGTAGTACCACCAGCAGCCACGGGCCATTCGCATGGCTTGGGGACTGCGCGAGTAGTCCACCGGCTGACACCTGAACGAATAGTCGCCTCCCCAGCCGGACGCCAAGCACTGGAATTCACGATAAATTGATGAATTTTCGTTTCTTCGGAAAAAATGTTTTCTAGTTTAATTTGCTAATTTTAATATGATACTTTGTGTACGGGGTTTTTGTAAATTATAAACCTTATCGCTCGTTTATTTTAGGATCAAAACTGCAATCAGCACACAGATAGGATGTAATCTAATCGAAATAGATTAAACGTCACAAGATCTCGAGCTCCACATTCATTTCGCTGCCTCGTAATAAATTCGTCCGCGATCCAGCGGCAAAGAAACTTATCATCAAAGGGCAATAACGTCTTGTATTCGCGGGAAGAGAAAAAATATGAATGATTACCTCGTAGAAGAGCCAGGAGGAGAATACGACCTCGAACAGATTGTACCATATCATAACTTTCCTGAGATCGAACGGCTTTCTGTTCTCCATCAGTTTGGGCCCAAGGACTTTGGAAAAGTAGGCGTAGAAGAGGCAGATCAGCAGAGTCGGCAGCGGTCCGCTCATCAAGAACCAGTCGTTGACCCTGGGATCGCTCTTGTTGTCCATTATGTCCCGATAGCCGTCGTAGACGGTTCGCACTAATTGCGCCATCTGGAACAAAGAGGGAATCATCGGCTTAATAGGCAATCCTCCGTCTCTGCTTCTCGCTTTATGCGCCGGAAATTTAAATTCGATCGCAATGTTTTTATATTTCGATATTCCAGGAAGCGAATGGAAGCGACGATGATGTAGCAGCTTTTTTTCTTTTTTGTTTTCAGAAAAATAAGCTCCGTGGGAAATGGAAGCTAATAACGGGTTTCTTTTTTCCCGATGGATTTCAGATCAATTAATAAAACAGCTAATGCTGTTTGCACGTTCCGCCGCGGTAATTATCATTAAATGTGTATTCATAAAAGCGCGGGTATATGGGTAATTGCAAGGAATCCACGGGATTAATAATGCGCTGGCCTGCAACCAAGTCTTACATAATTCCAGAGCATTAATCTGCTCTAATTTATTGGCTTCTGTCGCAAGTCCGTTACGATTTCGTTTGTGGAAGGATCATTAGCGGTTTGCATGTAGAAACGGAGCGGTATATTACGATCGGCCGTATCAAAGCATAATGTATACACGCGCTGCTTTGCGAAACGAAATCCATCAATGAAAGGAGGTGTCATAAAAAGCAGCTCTATATATATACCCGCGCCGTCCAGCTCCGAGGCGTCGAAAATTCCATTTCACGCGAGAGAGGTAAGCTCATCTAGAATGTATCAACGCTCGTTAAACCCTCCTCCTCCGGTCTCGTCTCGCGGCTCGAAAAAACAAAAAGGCGCGCGAAGGATTCCCACCCGATCCCGCCAAACCAGATCCGGATAATCCGCGAGCGCCGATTCGCGAGCGCACATCCGTTCTCGTGCGTAATTGCACCGCGCTCGGTAATTACCTTCTGGGGAGAGGTGTGTGTGCAGCCTCGAGAACCTTCGAGTCTCTCTCTCTCTCTCTCTCACTCTGGACCTGCTGGCGAGGTCGCCCGGTGTTTCCGTTTTTCGCGCTCCTCCGCCGTCTATGCGAATTAAGCGGCAGCGCCGCGCTTACTTATGTGTCGCTCTTTTCTGCGTCTCTCCTTTCACCGACCGCGTCGAGCCTTCGCGAACCTTCCCGCGAGAAGGAGAGACCGACAACCCGCACCCCTGGAGAATATTCGTCGCTGTACCTTGCCGGACCGAGGGACGTCTTAGGTAAAATAAGACAAGTTCGCCCGGTAGTACAGTGACGAGCGCGATTCTAATTTCGAACGAACGTCCTTGAACAGCAAAATAAAAAAGAAAACACTCCCGAGCCGGAATCGGCTCGAACGGGGAGAAAAATCGATCCGCCTCCGATTTCAGACGAATCTCGAAGCTAATCATGCAAAGTTCTCGCGTTGCTCGCGCGCGCGCCTCGTTTGCGCAACGCGAGCGGCCGGTGCGCGCGTTATTAGAGAACGCGAGCGAGAGAGAGAGAGAGAGAGAGAAAGAAAAAGTGGCTTCGCCAAATAGTTCGCTCGCTCGCTCGCTCGCGGAACCCGTTTGCGTCCAGGAAAAATGCCGACCCATATCGCGACTCGAGCGAACCGGCGGCGGCCTTCCTTTTTTCAATTTTTCGTCCGTTCGCGCGGGGCTGATTAGCGAGTCCGCGCCAACTCGACTTATGTATATGCGAGCCCCACGAATTACATATTGTTGCGGGCCCTCTCTCCGCGATTTCGACACTTCCACGCGCTAAACTCTCCGGAGATCCGGATTTCGCAAGGAGGTTCTCGGCCGTCGCCGGATTTTCGAGGCGCGAAACGAAGCCTGCTTCGGTGACTTACGAGAAAAAAAAGAACTATTTGATAAATCAATGGCAAAATCGTCGGCGATGATACAGGTGAGAACGAACGGAGGCAAAAGGCATTTAAAACTTTTTAATAACTCGACAAAGTCAATTGTCTTCCCGGCAATAAAACCGTTGCAACAAAGCATCGAAATTCGGCCGACAGCCGAGGGACCGAATTCAGCCGGCGATAAATTCAGGCCGCTGATGTAACTCGACTTTTAAGCGCGATTTTAAGCGCGATTTGCAGGCAGCTCCACGTCCGTTCGCGTAACGGCGGCGGATTCGGTTTGTATACCGGGCAATAAAGGATCGTCCCTCTCGAGACGGCGAACGGGGCTTGCGCAGCTGTATTATGCGCGAGGCGCTAATTTCGATTTCGAGACCACCGACCGACGAATACGTCGAACTTCTCTCTGCCTCTCGCGCGTTTCGGAATGCCACCGCGGCGGCGGCTCTAATATGAGAAAACTTTTATTTTTATGCTAATTAGCCGCACTCCGTAATCATATAGTCCGCGCTCGACCTTCGCCGCCTGTTTGAGAAAAAAGACGGAAAGTGTCATTGTTTTTATGGTTTGACTTGTGAAACGGATAAAATGCCGACGATGTTTATATACTAATAATTTTGTCGTTTTTACAACTTTTTACGATTCATCCCCGATTGAAAAAAACGGCACGATGTTGATACAAAAATAAGTAATAGCAAAGACTCCGCTCGGCAAAGACCGAAGCCGATCGGTCCGATCTCCTTGCCGTTTCTAAAAACGGCCGGGCGTCGCAGCTCAGCGAAGCTCGCTCCTACGCGCAACACTCGCAGCTGATCCCCAGCTTTTTCCGCGCGACATTATACGGCTTGGCTTATTGTTCGCCGCTGTTGGCGCTGCCGATTGCGAAAAGGTGGAAAACTGCAGCAGCAGCAGTAGCGGCAACGCGGAGAGGACGACCTTGGCGACCGCGATAGTCGCTCGGGCGTGCAGGGCTCGGAAAATCGTTTAATTCATAGCGCGCGCGCGCGCGCCGAGGCACAAAGAAACCCGCAATTTTTGCCGGCCTCGCGCGAATTAATTAAAACGCAGGCTAACGCAGGGGGAGGGGGGGAGAGGGAGGACTCTGATTGCCGGTCGCGCCGCGCGGCCCTCTGCGTAAGACGCCGTTCGCTGATTAGCCGGTTAGCGGCTTAATGCCGGGGTATCGACGCTGCTTTTTAAGGACAACGTCCGATATCTTTCTTTTTTTTTTCTTCTCCGGGAGAGACTCGCGTTCTTTTTTTTTTGTCTGATTTTCTGGCTTTTTTTTTGCACTGTTAATTCACTTTCGTTGCATTTATCCTTAATTGGGCTCATCTTGCGAAGAAATTCGTTTTTGTTTTGGAATGCGTTTTTTGGCTCAAACTTTTTTAATTGTCAGCGGTGATTTGCGAAAAATCTGGTTTTTTAAATGAAAAATTATACAGTTAGAGTGATATTAAAATTTACGTTAAAAATTAGTGCTGCAGGTGTTTTACATACATTATGTAATTTTAGCGTAGTTTTTAGAAACAAGCTTAACGGAACTTAATCGGTCAATGAGTTCCGCGCACTTTACACATTTAAAAAGCATTTCTGCGCACTTTGACACACTAAGTGATCACTAACTTATTTCAAACTGGTCTTAGATAACTCGAGACATAATTTCAATTTGTCCCAACCGTCGTAGAGTGATTTTTACGCTACGCAGCTCTAAGTTTAATTCTCGGTTAACGTAATCAGCGCTTTCAAAAGAATAAATGCGTTGTATTATTTATTACAATTAATTCCAAATTCTTTAAACCGTCGCTCGGAGAGCAGCGAAACTTGAGGACATTCGTTTTCATCGACCGAGCAAATGTAGACCTTCGACGCAAAAGTTTCATAATCTGGGAAACATGCGCTTGATAATTGATTTTGAAATTTAATTGCTAAGACAGGCTTCGTATATTTTAAACGTTCTTGCCTCGCGAGAAGATGATTTTCGGAAGTGCGTATATATGAAATTCAGATGAGCATTAAGAATGATTTTCACTTTCCATTACTCGCGGCGACGATTAATTAAATAAATTACTGCTTATGCATTCCGGCGTCACTTCCTCGTAAACTGACCGCGGAATTGAATAAAAAAAATAATGTTTTTATAATGTTTTTTTTTTTTAAATAAAAGGTAAAAGCTAACAAAGAGACGGACTTTGTCGAGCTTACCGATTTTCATGCTTTGTTATTTTTAAGACATTTGCATGCACCGCTGTTTGTCGGAGCTATTCATTTTAGATAAGAAAAGATTGCATTCATTATTTCGATTTATGGCCAACTATTTTTAAAAATAAATCTAGGATTTATCGAGATGCACAGGTTTTTGTTATACAGAGCCGCGTAGAAAAAAATATTCCCTACTCTCCAATCTAAATTCGCTTGACTGTAAATAAATTATGCTAAAAAATCAATTAATTATTAAAGCACTTTATCTTTCGATTTATTCCGGAATAAGAATCATTTGTAATTTACCTGTATTAACGTGTAAGAATAAGTAACTAATCAGGTACAAAATTTCATTTATATGCGAAAATATGCAAATACAATAGATACGGTTATAACACCGAAATTCAGCGACGAAATTTACATCGATGTACCGTAAATCGCTCCTCGATGCCCCGGCAGTCAACATCGATTATATATTACCAGATTGTTTTCAAAAAATCACCGTATCAATCGGAGATCGAGTTGAGAAATCGGCACGTGTATACAAAATCACGTGCTTTGCGGGGCAGCGAAGATTGCCTAGTAGTTCGTAGCGCCGTCGGCAATATGCTACTATTATGCGCTTTTATTAGTCAATTATTATTGTTTACTTGAATTCCCCACTACAAATGGATCTATTGATTTATTGAGGAAGCTGACAGAGGACTCGAATCGACAAGTTTTATTATTGTTTCTTTTACAAGCTGCGTTTTATGACTATTTTATGATTATTGTCATAACTTCTCTCGTGCACCAAGTTAATGTAGAAACTTGTTCAACGCGACTACTCGCAACGAGCAAACTCTTTCGCAAGTAAATTATTAATTATTATCAAACATTGTAAAGTTATATATAAAATTAAAATGATTAACAAAGAAAAGATAACGTTTCAAAACCAAGTTCCATTTCGAAAGATATCGAACAAAAGCTTACACGATTCTATCAATCGCGCGAGCGTGTCAATAAACAATTGCAACGTGCTCTATTTTCCGCGCACTTACGAAGCTGCCGCTGGAAAGTTAACGAGCCGGCAATCAAGCGGTTATCAACATCTCCCAAAAGGATATAAAACCCCTCTTTTGCCATCGTCTCGTTTCGCCGAGCTCGTCGAATTCGCGAAACCCGTCGTTCCGACCTTACACCATAAACGCGGCCGTCAGGGCCAAGTTCACGCTTCCCTCGGCGAACCGCGCCGATGTCCGTCCAACTATGGCAGAAGATATTACCTTAGGCGCGATTTTGAAATATCGAAAAGCACACACACCCGCACCGAATATCATCTCCCGTGTAGACCCCCGTCGCACTCCCTTTTATTATCAAACAATGGAATACTCACGCTTGCTCTCTCGCTTCTGGTATATTCAGTCGAACGTCTCTGTCCGGAACAACAAAATCACTTCGAGGCGAGACCGCGGCCGAATATATATATATATTATATGTATATATATATATATATATCTCGAAACTCTGCCGATCCCTGCCTGCCTGAGCGCAGAAGCGGTGCGTGCACGTAGGCTTCGTAGAAATCGCGCCGTCCGAGTGTAAACTGAAGTCGTCTCGTGCTCGGCGCCAGTCTTATATATCGCGCTCCCCCTTTGCCCGATTCCTTGCCTTCCTTCCTCTTCTCGCTTCTCGCGCGCGGCTTGTGGCTAGAGGCGCGCGCGCGCACACCTGTGCCAATCGTCGGGGGAGATGTGCGAGGAGCTGCTGCAGGCCTTTTGCGCTCTTCGACGAGGGCTGATATATACGCAGGGCTGTGCTTTCGTAGGGGAAGGTGGCTGATTTTTTTCAAGAGTTTTAGTTGGGTGTGTGTGGTTGAGGATTAAATTTTGGGATTTTCTTGCACTTCGAGGTTTAGTATTAAGTTTCAGATTTTTTTATAAAGCCTTTGAAATATTAATTATACTGCTTTTTCACAAAAAATGAATACTAATTGAACTGGCAACTTGTTCCACGTAAGAAGGGAATGTAAGCCTTTTCATAAGTTTTAAAAAAATCTTTCTGCCCCAAGCAGCTACAATTTCTTTACGATGTACACTATAAACAGCAAAATTACTCGATTCAACCCAAATAGTACAAGTCGCGCTTAGCGAATAATTTTAGACCTCCGCGGCAAGCAGCTGTAATTTCCACTTGCCAAAATGAAAAATCATCGCCCCCCACAGAAATTAACAGCCGATCCGTCATCCAATTCGACATAAATTTAGCATTCGAGGCAAAAAGTCGAAAAATATATTATACGCCCCGCGTCGACCAACGAACTTTGCCTCCGCGAGCAAAGCAAGCGGCGAACGGATCGGCAGGCCGGAGTATCTCTCTGGCTCTTTCTGGTCTGTTCCCTTCCCCGTCAAGCTTGCAGCCGTCGCGCATAATAGAGGGGATAGAGAGGCCCGTGCTTTGAATGCGCGGGAAAATCGCAGCCGTTTAGATGTCCGACCGCTCGGACACGCGATGATCCGCACAGCCTCTCTTTTGACGTCAAGCACTTCTTTTTTCTTCTTCGGCTTTGCGGATTTGCGCCGTTTACTCATTTTTTTTTTCGTTTCTGTTCGATGCGCGCCGAGACGAAGCTTCCAGAAACGCGGTGACAATTTAGATTCCAGCATCCCCGATATTCCTGCTCGTGTGATCTCATTGTTTTGTGTAAGCGTGACGCTGCAAGTTTTCTTTGCAGTGACTTTTGGAGCGAGTGCGGAATTTATTGTTGATATTTGTTGTTGACCGATGGCGATGTACGAATGTTGTCGTTTTTGTGGCGATGAATTAAGTTAAAGTAATACTAGAATGAGTATTTCGAAAGTGGTAAAGTGAATGTTTTTTTATATAATTGTTATTAATTACTGTAAAGCTACAATTACTGATTAATAATAACTGATAAAATAATGAATAAATGAAAACGTCACCGACAATACGTTGCTTACGTTTTACAAATTGTTTTAAAATTTAAAATAAAAAATTAATTTAAGAATCTCGGAGAAAGTTAAAGTAAAATATTATCTGCATCTAAAATTATTAATCTTATTTAATTCTACTAAGATGACAGCGACACTGCTAATCAAAATCTAACAATAAGATGACTAAGTACTCAGTATCAGCTGAAGTAGGCTTATTTTAGATGCATAAAGTGTTGCACTTCACCTTCGGGATTCAGAAATTACTTTTTTTTCCCCAACATTCAAAGCAGCGAATTCAAGGATTTGAAATTTAAAACAAACGTCTGCCCTGTCAATTCTAGGATGCTTGAATTGTATTAGAGACGCAATAACTATTAAATAAGCACTGCGCAATATAAATAAGTACTACGAAGATCAGGACTATGTCAATTGTGTCAACAAAACGTGTAATAATTAGCGACTAGATTGATGTCTTACTGACGAAGAACAATTTTTTACCGGTAGTTTTCTATTTTCTTTCTCGTTTTCTTTAACTTTTAAGTGACAGATTTACTCGATACAAAAGAACAATTTTTTTTTCACCAAATCCTTGTTCGATTTTTGCGTCAGGATTTATTGAATAAATTAATAAATTACTTTACAAAACTCAATGAATTCGCAAACGAAAAACTCATACAATTTAATCAATCTTGATTTATCAAAATTAATGGATATGCCTTCCCCATTCAATAAATCTTTAATGTACGCACGCAAGCTTCCAAAATATTCACGGAGCACCTAAAATTTTACAACGTTCAAATTCGATTGATTAGCGCAGCTTCCACTTTGAAGTACATCGAAGTCCACTTTGAAGTATACTGTTCACGTGAAATTTTTCGCTCAAAAATGAAAATCTGTAGAAGGATTTCTCGCGGCTCCTTGAAAATGATTGTAATGCGCTTAATATGCCATTTTTTTTATATTGAATCGAAGGTGGTCGAGAATGTAAATGATCTAACGAGCAAAATAGTTTAATATTTGGAAAGTACGTACGCAAGCCATATAAATATCCGCTATACAAATGTTACACATCTTCTCAACGTACAGAATTCTATGAATGCCAACGAAAAAAGTCTTTCAGGGTCAAATTTTGGTTTCTGTCAGCTTTCGCAACTTCTCAATAAATAAGGTGCACGAAACTTTTAAGTGCAAACACGTGGCTTATATTTAAAAATTTTTTTAAATATACTTTTTTTTCTTATTATGTAATTATATATTAAGGCTGCAGAGCTTTTAATATTGTTTGGTGCACTTTTAAAGCTGTTAACTAATGAGACTTTTTGATTTTTAAGATTCGAAAACTTAATTTTAAAATAAATAACGAGCTTGACTCATTTTATGGATATTTATTAAATAATAAAAAAAAAGGATATTAAAGAATTTTCTCAATGCTAGCCAACTCTTTCCTTTAAAAGACTAAATTTCTTTTACTGACCAATCTTTTATTGATTTTCTCTATTTTGGAATTTCAGACAGAGACGTAAATTAAAATGATGATTCGAGAGGAAACGGGATAATGGTACAAATTGACGTCACCACTGCTACTAGGCTGGTAAACTTTGAACTCAATTATTATCCTATTTTTTTCTTGAATCTCGTGACAAATAAGGTAAGAAAAACCAAATTAATAGCAATGTGTTTTTATTTTAATTATATACTATGAACTTGGACTTCCCGTAAAACCTTTTTAATTTATTCATGAACAAAAAATTGATTGGTTTGCCAATAGATTTTCCATTTTTGATTGTTTGTCGCCTCTTACATAATTAATGCACGCATAATTAAGTTAATTGTTCTAAAAGAATTTTGTAAACTTTTGAATTTATCATACATCATATATTACATATAAAGTTTATATAATTTATAGAGAATTTACTTTAACCAAATAATACCATTGTATTATGAATGAAGACCCGTTAAAGAATTTTAGCTGCATATTTAAAAATTGACTTGGAAGAGAATGACGACCCTCTAATCTCAGGTATACCGAAAAAAATAGCATTTCTGTGGTCTATATTTATCACAACACTTTACCTTCATTTAGATTCGCATGCTCAGCTTCCAGAGCTTTCGTATCAAAATTACGTCGTAAAGCCCATCGTGAATAATCGACTTTTTTTCTCTATAAAGAGATAAAGGATCGTTTTAATCAGCGGAAGTTTCCAGCGACGCGAAACGCGCTATTTCAGTTATTCCATTTTTTTCTGCAACTGACCGGTACGACTAACGAACCCGTTGTTGAATTTAAAGTATCCCGCACTGTTTTGGGACATCGTTGTCCTTTTTTATGCCGTTTTTACCGCTCTTTCGAGGCTATTTTTGAAACACGATTTCAATATTACGCGTTTTCAAGCTTCGTTTTGCGCATTTCAAATTTCTATTCGTAATATTCGAAATCATAAACAAGAACGAATTTTCCCTCATGATCATCGAAGTATATTTTTATAAAACACGCTATAAAGAATCTTCAATATTTTTTTCTATTCATTTATTCGATTACTCAGACTTGATGAAGGAATCCCCCCGTGACGTTTCCTGCCGCATCGCCGCTTTTTCTTCAACCTCTTCGAAAAACTAGTCGAGTCGATAATTCATAGCCTTAGAATTAGTCGAATATGCGGATATACCTGTTGTCTGTGGAAAATTCTATGCGCTCTTCAGTGAGACAAATTGGATATTATATCATTTGACGTCATAACGTAAACTAGGATTCAATCATTTTTTTTTTTTTTTGCGGTATAAACATAAAGTTTTTACCTCGATTCTAAAAATTCCGAAACTTAGAGGTGCAATTATTGTTGCTGCGTTTGTAATTTTTTTTATGATTCACATTAAGAAAAACCAATGTAATAGTTTTTGGTTAGTCACTTAATTAGATTAGTCACTTATACTTAATTAGAATATTGCTAAAATGAAAAAAGTGCATTAAAAATAAAAAATATTTAATGAGAATTAAATTATTTGATATATATTTGAAAATAATTTTAATATATTTTGTTTAATCTTATTAAAACTAATTTTGTTTAATCTTTTAGGCCGATCTAATATTATATATTAGGATTTATAGATAAATAGTGTGAAATTTATTTAGTTTAATACATCTTGCACATTAGTGAACAAAATATAATCACATTTTTAATTCAGTAGCAATTCCGAGTAACGAGCAAATATTACAATTTAATTGTTATGCCTAATTGTTTGATACTTGATTTTACTTCTACATTACTGAAATTTATAAAACGACGTTATGACAATAGCGGTCCAATTGTTTCATTATAAAATTACTCTCTTAAATTTTAATTTTATACTGCAACTACCTATAATATATCTGCGAATACACATTAATGAGGGAAACAAGTCGAATAATGAGTGCTAGTCATGCAGTCACAATTTGACAATTTTTCCTTGAAAATTTAAGACGGGACAGAAAGATTCCGCTTAAAATATACTTATAATTATTTATGAAAAGCTCATTGTCCTTATAACGAAAATTCCCCAGCTTTTCATTTCCGTTTATTTATAATTTCCTTGAAAACGTTTACTAATGGCTTAAATTAAAATACATAAATAATATAACCGATAATTTTTTCTTCAATGTTATGGCAATAAAAATGCATATAAATTAACAAAATCAAATTTTCTAAAGTTCTAGACTAATAATGCAATGATAAAAAAAATAATAATAAATATTGACCAAACACTGGTCGAATATTAGCCGAATGATGGAACATTATTCGAATATTGACTGAATAATGGTTGCATATTGGCCAAATATTGGTCGAATATTATTCAAACATTGACCAAATACTTCAACCATTATTCAGCCAATACTCGATCAGTATTCGGCCATTATTCTACAATTTTTCAAGTCTGGCGCGTGTCTATAATACAATAGCGCTTCGACTACATCAAATCTAACATGGGTCAAAGGTAAAGTAACTCATCCGCAATTGTTCACACTAGATTTTAATTTCTAATCTACTCTAATTTAGAGATAGCTCATCGATACGAGAGAATTCTTCAAAAATCTATTATTTTGAAATTAAATAAAGCTATACTTTGCACGTAAACAGTAAAGTTTTCATTTTGACTCTACTGTCGAAAAACCGTAATTAGCCAATGCACGGGCCATTAATTCCCTAGCCGTCCTTAAAAATCCTCATCCTCAAAAATCGAGAGCGCCGCAAAAGCGAAAAAAAAAAGAGATCGCGGAACCTTGCAGCGAAGAAAGAAAAGCCGCGCTCGATCATCATCCACCGCGCTCAGCGCTCTTTCCTCGTTCGCATCCGTCGCGCGCCGAGCGCCGCTGCAGAGAAAAGAGGCGAAAAAAGAGCCGCCGCCCGACGCACAATGGGCCCGCAATTCTTTCCTCCGCGTGTGTCCGCACTTGGCGGACTATATGCACGCCGGGTAACATTTCCTGTTTGTCTCTCGACGTGCCCGACCTTGCCTTCGTACAGACGAAAAACGCTCTCTCTCTCCCTCCCTCCCTCTCTCTCCATGGGGCCCGCGGTGATTTCGGCCGGGACCACCGCAGGAGAGCACAACGACGCGAACGTGCGAGAATGCGCGTGTCTCTCGCGGGGCCTTTTGCATAGATACGCGAGCTCTGCTGGACGGGGGGAAGGAGACGAGGAGGCAAATTTTATTCCGCCGCGGAGAGCTTCGACAATGCCTTCCTGCTTGTTGGACGCTGATTTAGGAGCCGAATACGGTACGTTTTATATATAAAATATAGATAAATTTTGAAGCGTGCGACTTGGCTTGCTTTTTACTCTTCTCGAAGGGGGAATTATAGAGCTGGTCTGCGACGGGGGATTCCTGGCTGATCGTAAACTTTAATATTTAAATTAACGCACGCTCGCAGAATGTTTTAGTAAGGTTAACTTTTGACAAAAGGCTTTTAAGCTAAGCTTCTTTGTGGATTTTTGTCCGGTTTTTAGCGTCTTTTATATATATATTTGTTTTAGGCGCAAAAGATAATGTCAGCATTGACGTTCCTCGTACTTTTCATCACAGAGCGATGCTACACATAGTATTGTTAACGATATCGTTATTTTTGGAAAATTTTACTTATAAATTCATCGGAATTACATTTTGCATTATAATCCTATCAAAAATTCAAATCCAACTCACATCCGCCGAAAAGCACTTTCCTCAATACCGTGTATAATACCAAATGAAACCGAGCATTAATAATTAACGCTTAATGATGAGAGATTTTCTTAAATTAGATATTCCCTTCTTCAATCTAGAAATCCCGCAAAACAGTCTTTCAGTGGGCAAGGGCTAAAAATATGGAACTCCGTCCCACAAGAATTAAGGCCATCTTCATCAAACTGATGAAGTTTTTAAGAAGAATCCCAAGAATCGCGTATCCAAAACAACATGAACCAGGATAGAAACAGGACGTAAGAGCATCGATAATCTTACCTAAATTTATTTTGTCCTGATTTTTCTGTAGGCCACGAGAATGTAAATTTGAAAGACCAAGGACATATCACCCTCGCGGCTTATGGAAAGAATATATATCCAATGGTGCAACGTTTCAGAACTTGCGGATCGGGAATATTGCAGAATATCATTTTAGTATATTTAACATTTTTATTAATTATTTAGTTTCTGAATTTGACTTATATGTTGCTACACTTCATTATACTAGAATTCATAAATTGTGTCGCTTCCAACTCTGAATACGTAAATCATTTAAAGCTGGTAATCCTTGTCTCGATTTCAACCGAAACCTCCTCCTAATCAGCCTCTCCTAACGGGTCACTTACCCCGTCGGCTTGTTTACCGATTAAAAATAGAAGCAAACAATCGGCCGATTTTCCTAGATGTAGCGGACGATTTCGTATAAATAGTCTTTGTGGCGGGTTGCATATTCGCACAGCGGCTGCAGCGCGAATGCTAACACCCTACTTAGCGGCGAACGGCGCCACGGCCGGGACGCAGTCGCGTTCTTGCCTCCGTCGATCGCCAAAGAATCGAATCCGCCAAGGACGCTTTGCACGGAATTTCTTTTGATGCTCGCTACTTTGGCCAATGCCACGCTTCGGATATCGAAGATCGACCGATTCGCGCATCGTTGTATAGAAAAGCTGGTACGACACATACCGTGGACTTTCACCTGCCTCGTAGATTGAATGCTTTGTTTTTAATTTCTGCGTGTTTTTGCAATTTTTGGCTTGTTGATGATAATACAGAAGAATTTCGACTAATATAACTGCTTAGGGCATACGTGACAAAGCGAACGTGTGAATGAAGCGGCGAATTCGAGCCACCTTGTAAAATTTGAGAGTCTAATCTGAAGAATTTATTCAAATTTTTCACCGAGAGAGAGCAATAGGAATGACCGCTTCGATACATCCGAAACTAATCCATACAGTTCGCGCGACCTCTCGGTTAAATCAAGTCGATTGAAATTGTGCAACCCATTTACTTTTGGCATTGAAAGATCCGATTTAAGAAAAAATCTTCGAACGCCGTAATTATGTAAATAATTGACGCAAGCGATGCACGAGACAGATAAAATGGGAGGCCCACTCTGCGATAAATGGCATTCTAATGAAATCATCGAAATGAAAGAGAGGCGCGTAAAAAATTCACGCAGATTCCGGCGGTCGTTAAATTAATCAGTCGGTCGTCGACCTTCCTCGAGTTGTCCGGAGAGTGAAGAATTGGCGATCGTTCGGATATTAATGAATAACAGTCAGGCCGAGTCGTCGTCGTCGTCACGCCTTACGTCATCGATATTCAAATAATTCGGAAGGCTTTTTTTAAAGAATTGGACTTTTACCTTGTCGAAAATCGGCCGAAAAATTAGCCGGTCTTTGCCTTTTCGACAGAGAAAAGGTTGGCAGGTTATAAGCTTCAGATTTATACTGATCGATGGAAATTTTACTTTGGCGTTTTTGTTCGCGGTTTGAAAGGGATTGGAATAATAGATTGCTTTCAAGGAAGAGAGGAAGGAATACGGAAGTTCTCGATGGATCAAAATAATATACGATATTACGTTTATAATAATGATTATGCAATGAAATGTATTATGGGCATTGCATTAATTAAGAAAAAAAATAGTTGCTTTCGAATTTCATTTAAAATTGATGGTTCTTGCGGCTGCGAACTAATCGATAATATTCTATTGTAATTACATATTTTAAGGCCGAGTGAGGTGATAGAAGATAATTTTTAAAATAAACCTTGTCCAGTTCTGTGAGAATTTTACGCTATATTCTTTCTAATTAACTATACCAAACTAAGTTCATTGGTCAACTTTTTAAGGTTCAAGGTATTAAAACTTTGACGGTGAAAATATATATATAATTTCAAAAATTACGCAATTCTCGGTTCAGAATTAAATTGCTAATTTGCATACAATATAATGTTCTTCCATTTTTAAGTCTTATATTGACATCAGTGGACGCAAATTGACCTTTTCAAAAAAAGATTTCAATTTACATAAAAATCAAGCCCAACGAATTTTATGCCAAAGTTTTTTTTTTCAAAATAATTTTGAAGCGTAAAGCAGCATCTCTTCTAATGGGTACTAAACGGCAGACGCGATACGTTAGATAAGAAAACAATTAGTGGATTATGTGGGATTTACGTAAGGATTCGAGAAAGATCGGTTGTTAGCTTTTGCAAATCAGAAGACAAAATTTGTATGCATTCTTTCTCACTAAACAAGAAATTAATTCTCAGCGGTGATACCCAAAGAAGCAGTTAACTAAAATACCTGAAAAACTATAGTTTTAAATTAAATTCAAATCAATGTATGATGCAATTTTTAGACAAATTTTGAAATAATGTTAATTGATTCGTGAAATAAATCTATAAGATGAGTTCATTGACACTTCTAATTACATCATAAGTAAAAAATTATCACAAGGTATTACTCAGTTATTTTAATTATAAAAAAAAACTTCAAAATAATTACGTTGTTATACTCTGACTTTTTATTTGATTCGTAATTCTCAAAAGAATAACATTTACTTCCGTACAGCATATGAAAAAGCAAATTCATTCGATGCAGGAATTTCAATTAATAATTCTCAAAGGATTTTAATGGAAATGTTAAAAATATAAAAACTATAAATGTTATAAGGAACTGATTGAGATCATATAGTTTTATCGATAAAAAAAATTTTTGAGTAGTTTTTCAAATTAAGTCCTTGTTCATATTGAATAAATTATAAGTTAATAATAGTAATTAATTTAAGAGATTAAACTTTTCTAAATGCTTATTAATTAGGAAGTTATTTAAAAAGAAATTTTTTATTTTATTTTTTAATATAAGTGAATGCTACGCAGATATAAATATTCATAAAAAATATTACACGAAGCATTATGAAAGTTAAAGCTTTTTACGGTGTTATTCTTATCAGAGCTTTGAATAAATGAAATTTATTTTTATGAAAATTCCATATTATGGACATTATCTATGTATTAATAACACTTACAAACAACTGTAAAAAAAATTACATTGAAAAAATTAAAAATTTAATTGTAGTTTTAGTTTCACCGTATGAAAAATTGCTGCAATTATTTCAATAATTTAAAACTTTTATTCCTTATTTTACAAAAAGAAATATAGGGATAAATTGCAAATTTATACTATATCACATCTCCTCTCTTAAGTAACAGAGCTAATTTTCTGCCCACGATGTCAACGAGATTCCATTCAAAGAAAGATTTACACGCGGACAGGCATATGTATTCTAACGCGTCGGTCGCTAATCACTTAAAGTAGCCCACAAAAAAGCTGAATAAAGTTTTACAATGAAGGGTCATCATCGATGTCGTTAAAAGTCATTTTTTTGCAACAACTAATTTTTATAGCGTCTTCCTCGCGACACTTACGCTGGCTAAGTAGCTGGTGATTATAAGCCTGCGGTTTCTCCTCGGCACCTATCGGAGTTGAATGGAAATCGAGGCATATATGGAAGTATTTAAGCTAATTGTAAAATGTCAAACCACAATCTAAAAATTTTTTCATTACAGCTGATGAATACTCGAATGATTTATTGTAGGTGTGAATTATTCATACATAAGTGTACATTTTTAAAATGTACTTTGAACTTTTATCGAATATTTTAAAATATATAATAAATTAATGTGATTCCTCACCTTAGTTTCGGTTTACGATTTATAATGTTAATGTACACTCATTTTAAGTTAAAATAGATTAAAAAATAAATCACATTATTGGTTCAATTAAGGATCAATCTGAAATAATCAAACTAATTATTTTTATTTTTTATAAAATAAACAGTGACATTTAATAATATCATATTGCAATCGTTCAAAAGTTTTGTATAATTATAGTAAAAGAATGCGTCTTTATAAGCACGAGGATTCTAAGTTTATTTACAATTCATTCATATGAGAAAAAATTGAAAAGTTAATTTTATCGTCGGGAGTTCCCCAGTATTATTTTTCAGCGGATATTTTTTCAAAAATAACTAATATCAAAACATATTTTCTTTACAATTCCGCTTCCACTCTATAAATAATATATATTCTTAGTGTGAAAATTTGAAAAAAATAAAAGATACGTCCGAGATTACAATTCATAAAAGTAGAAGAAACAAATGCAAGATTATAAATTGCATAACTTTTTGCTCGAACGATACGTAATTTCACTTTACTCGGATGCCGCTAATTATCCAGCGGCCGCATCTGCGCGCGGGCTTATAGTCGTTTTGCATCCGAAGTATCGAATCATTTAACGAGCGATTCAGGAATCGTTTAAAACTTGTCGTTGTGCAAAAAAGTTTTTATCGATGCTTTTTTATAATCACAAAAACTGTATGATACAAAAAAAGCAAGGAATTTATGCGAAGTCAAAAAAAAAGGCTTTTTTGATGGCATTCTGTTTTATGTTTGTTTACAAAGACTTTTCATTGTTACTGTATGTATTTATATTTCATTTTGATAATTTAAACAAATTTAAACAAATTTAAACAAATTTAAAGCTTAAACATATATTCCATAGTATCCAAAATTAAGCTTATAATGTACTCAACACACTTGAAGTAATGCACCTGTTTTTAAAATTAAAATTCAATATTTATTAAATATAATACGAAATTTTAATTAATTAATTACCGTAATTATTACACTAATACGATTTTATTAAATTATAAACTGAATAATTCACGATTTAATTGCTATAAATTTAATTAACAGAAATCTCATTGCAGAAGTTCCCCAATATTTTCGAAATTGAGAAGTAGAAAGAGGTGGCACCTTGCGCGACAAGTCAGACAAAAACCAGGTGTCATGAAAATTTATTGTCTTGTTACGCATCGCGAATCGCCGCGCTTCAATTCGTGAATACAGTCCCCGAGGAGCGATTCATTATACAAGAGACAAGGTTCACTGACCGAATAAACGCGGAGATACAGATTGAGCGTTGCGTATTCAAACTAGCTTATACGAAAGTTCATTGTGTCAAGGTTGCGCTCGTATTGACATCGGCGTTTAGATCCTTCCATCGGTAGAATCTCGTATTTGTTTTAATTTACGTTCCAAACATTTCTGCCGCGACAAAAACGCGAGGCTTTTTGTCATTATTCATGCGACACTTGATACCGCGTCAATCAATTTATTACATATGGAAATCGTAATCCGAAAACGTTACGATTCCAATTCAGTGGAGAATTCCATTATCCATGACGTTAACGTCTTTTTTTTTCTTTTTTTTTTTTTGTACGTACATTGATTATCGAACTGTGCTACTGTTCGTTTCTGGCCTAATGAAATTCTAATTGATCCTACCAGTATCCGACGGAAAATTTTCATTCACTCGGGAATCCACCGTCGATTAAAAAAAGCCGCACCAAGTTATTCCGAGACGAACTGGAAGGCTCTAAGCGTCTTCATTCACCGGTGAGCACAACGCACTCGAGCAAAAAAGAAAAGCCCCCCGGAACTAAATAAACGCCGATAAGCCGCCAGCAGGATCGGCAAAAATTTACATTGACGTATATAAGCTCGAGAGAAAATCGTTTACGCCGCGATCGGACATCGCGATCCCCCAGTATACAAACACGTGGAGCCCGTTTTTTTCCCCTGCATCCTAAGCTGGAATTCGCGGAACAAAGAAAACAAGCGGGGATTCGTTATTTATCGGCGATCGTAAAAAAAAGCACTGACTCACGATCCTCCGTAATGCGCGACCGGTTTCCAAAACATGCATCTTTTATGCGCGCACTTGTGCTCTAATGTGGCTCTTCGATAGTCGCGGAATTAAATCCGCTTTCAAGGTTCGGGTAATTTCATGAATTTTTAATACGCTTCTGGCGATGGTTTAGGCTGTTGCCTTCTTCGTGTTGTTCCTGTTTTTTTTTTTGGGGGGTTTGTTATTCATGATTTTTTGCGGGTTCGGAGCGAGTCCGGATCTTAAATGAGAAAGTAAATGGACTTTTTATTCGGTTTAATGGTGTGTTTGAAATTTCGTAGTCGCACACCGTTTAGCGAAAAATTATGGCTGGTACCTGTTAAGGGAAGTATTAAGCTTGATTTGTAATTCTAATTTTATATTTGTATAAATTTAATTGAAATGTTTCAGGAGACCAGAAAATCGTATTTTAGTAGTAAGTCTATTTTCTTTTTAATTTCAATCCAACTAAAAATGTCAGAGTATTTTCAGACCTAAAGAAGCTTCGGGAAGTAAATTTTCCGTAGATCTAATTTACATTTCATCTATCAGTCAAGATTCTTAAAGTAACTTTCCAGATTTTTTTCGAATACACTCGCAAAATCGATTCACCAAGATCTACATAAAAATATTAAGAACGAAAGAAAACTAATTCATCGCCAAAAACAAAGTGACGTTTCCGTAATAAACAAGTTTTTTTTTTAAACCGCGTCTCTTTAAAATTTTCCAAAACAAATACCGATCCTGCTTGCTATAATTGCGCTGCTTTTTAAATGGCAGACAATTCATGCAGGATTATAATATACCTCCAATCACTAGATGATTGGCCAATTCTATGCCTCGCTGTGACATAACGCGGCATAATGTCACAATCATTATGCGTCTTACCATAACATTAAGAAATCTCGAGCGCGCTTCATTTGCGTCTGCACTAAATGTGCAGCTTGTCATAAAAAAAGTTCACGGTTAATAATTTCAGTGAGACTGAAATGTTTTCCTTTTTTTTCTGGGGTGGGAAATGAAAACAATGTGTCATAATTTCGTGCGGAAATTTGAGTGCTGCGCTTTTCATCGAAAGATGCAAAAGAATGGCGACGTGGATAAAGAAAAGTAAAAGGTTTTCGATTCTTTTATGCAATTCAATAGTCTTTTATTTGGTATTGTCGTTGTTTGACTTCTTTATCAGGCTAATTAGATTCTATGTACGGAAAAAAAGGCTTGATTAGGATAAGGAATTAATTTTTGACGATAACTGAGGAAATTAGTAAACGTTAAATTTTGTTTACAAATATCCAGTGATTTATATTATTCATCTGTAATAATTTGTTGTGACAATGATTTATTTTTATACTATGCAACGTAAGCTAGTTACAATAATTAATAAAAATAATCAATAGTGAATTTAATTGAGAGAATTACTGTTCTAAAGTTATGTCTAAAACTTTATATGATTTTCTTATTAAATAAAATTGGTAACAGTAACTTATGTATTTATATGTATTTTTATAAACCAGCTTTGTTACCTTCACAATTTTCTTTGTTAAATTGTTTACCAAGTTGTGTTAGTTATACTTACCAAGTCCCTATTTTTAAAATGACAAACTACTTTTTTTATAGGAATAATTTTTCGCTTTACCAAGAAACACTTTGTAAAGATTATATCAAGCCTTTTTTTCCGCGTATGAATAGTAAAAATCGTCGATCTGAGTGGAATTCTCGCGAATCCATTTTTATTAGACAATGCACTCGAGAATAACCGGCCGAAATTGTAGCCCGTCGTTTAATGCAGCGAATGCCCCAATCAGCATAAATAAACGTTTCGATATCAGCCTATGAATAGACCGGCTACGAGCTGCGGTGCTATATATCCGCTCCATTAACCCGCGAATTCGAATAAATGATTTCTGTAAACGAAAACAATTCATTTTCGCGCAGTCATTATAAGCTTGTCCACCTGCGGGTCGAGGGTACATAACTCTGATTTACTTGACATGTGCATTCTATTTGTGTTCAGCAGGAAAATGAAAAGAAGAACATAAACAATCTAGAAATAGAAACAGTGCATGCTAGTGCTGTTTTTTTTTAAAGTTTTTGAGGCAAACAATGTTTTTTTTGTTAGTTAGGTACTATAGATTTATCGAAACAAATGATTTTTAAGTATAATTTAAATTCATAAAACACCCAACTTGATTTTAAATCATAGTAAATTAACTACAAATTTTTATATATAATATTTTTCAGCGTACTCTAATTTGTGTATTTAAACCTTTCGTACAAAGAGACTGAGAATACAGCTTCTTTTATTATCCTTCCTATATATCCTTCTATAAATTGCTCACATATATACACCAGACACTGAAAGAAATGTAACTCTCGGTACCTCCCTTTTAATATTCGCTGGACATCCTTGTACAATTAGGATTCGGTGCGAAGTCAATTTTATTGCCTCCCGGCGATGAATGACAATCGAGTGTCACTACGGTGGCCGGTGAGTATTTGTGCCTCCGCATATTATTGCCGCGGAATTTTTATGATTTGCGAAGAATGGAAAAAATAAAGCTAATTGGATAAGTGGATTTGTGGTTACCTTGCAAAATTGAACTGTTTCGAGTAACTATTATTTATTCAATTAAAATGTATTTATGAAAAAATTATTCTCGTAATAAATATAATATTAAGTTATTTTCAGTCGTTTTCAGTAATACGCAAAATATGTCTTACATTACACGTACTTCGAGAGAGTGAAATACTTCTTTTATGGTTCATTAAAAAAATAAAGTTTTAAAAGTTTTTGAGACAGTAGATGTCATAGAAGAAGGAAGATAGAAAATCCACCCTCGAGTTCGTTCATCCAGGTGATATCACAATCTCATTTTTTGCATCTTGTAAGTTCATCTGAGCAACATCTATTATGTAAGTAAAAGTCAGTATTTTTTAAAGTCTGAGAACGTAAACATATTTGCAACGTTTATATTTGTATGAATAATTTATTAAGTAAATTATTCTTTACGGATCAGCAACATTATTATAATAATTTTTAGATACACAAATTGAAACTATTAAAAGACTTTTGAAACTATTAAAAGACCAATAGTATCTAGTAATATTTAAAAAAAATTTTCAACATTTCAAGTAAATCGAAAACTTTTTCCTTTTCCTATCTATAAAGACAATCTTCCGGAAGAACATGATAGCCTCAACCTAAAAAATGAATCCTCAAACAAGTACTTTAATAAGAATACGTCTATCCGAACAAATACGTAAAAAACCCTGGCACAATAAACTCCTCTGGCGTTATATCCTCCTTGCAAAAATCAATATTTCCCAGCAATTCAGTTCTCGAGCATCATTCGCAGCGGAGAAGGTGAACAAATCCATCTCGCTGGTAATCTGGCTAAAAGCTTTTTGTGTGTCACGCTCGGGCAGCTCCCTCCGTTTTCGGATCGCTTGTGCGTGATTCGCGCACTTGCATATTTGCATAGGCTGCGCAAGAATTTCGTCAATCCCTGCGGGTCCTTTCAATCACTGCTAAGACATAACCTACACTAATTGCCAGGCGCAAACAAGAATTTACTCACCAGGCTAAGAAACGCTTTAATGAGCCGGCTTTTTTTTTGGCTGTCAAATATTTTGAAGATTTGGCAAACCGGTGAGAATTTGGATCAAGGAGATCCACTATAGCATTGAGCGTTCAGCGAGGTTTTAGAAAATCTAAGGAATAAATTAATCTTCTCTTCCGTACGACTTCCTTTTATTAATGCTTTATTTATATCACATGATGACTTTTCAAATAATGGTTTATGTCTGAAGAAGGAATCTGAAACATTCATTCATTAATTATTATATTCAATGGGCGATCAGCAATATATCGGGCTATTACTCTAAACTTTTTTAGTTAAATTAAATAACTCGTCAAAGTTGTGCGTCAAGCATGAATTTGATCTCCGCCGAGAACTCCACCATCAAAAAATTCAGCTACTCTCTTTTTGTGAAAAAGTCTCCGAAAAATTCTGATGAGGGGGAACCGAATGCGCGATCTCAGCGACGATTGCCTTTTGGTAGGCATCTGAAATATTCAAAACAATTTTAATTCAGAATGTGAGAATAAAGAAATCTTAAAAAAAAAACAACTATATTTAATTGTGATGAATCTTCTTTTGAATCTTAAGACATAATTTTTTTCAAACATAAACAACCAATCACAACAATTTCTTAAATCGTAACAAACAAAAAAATTTCAAGCTCATCAAACCAATCCACCGTTTTCAACAAACACCTACTGCGTCAATCTTCCATCCACAAATCGTCTCATCGCGGATTATCACATCTGTCAACAAGGCGAGAAAAATGAACATTTCCAGCTCCAGCTCGATAATAATGCGAAATCCGCGCGTGCCGCGTTCGGAGAACGTCCTTCCCGTCTGTGTTTACACTCGCTGTTGCACTAATACCATTCCATGCGTGGACTTTTCCGTCGGACGGAGCTCGCGTTGTTTTCCAAGGTGCCTCCAACAAGTGCATTATGGATTGTCGAGATCAACGGCGCTGCTTCCGGGTGTTGGGTTCGTCAAACCGGTTGTCCTTGCCCTAGACTTTTCATTCTGCGACGCCTTTTTTTCTATAAGTTGTTCGATTTCTTATCGAAGAAATTTCCGAGTTTTAGAACAAATAATTAAAATAATTAACTTATGAGAAAATATCGATAAATGCCTTTAATTAAAAAAAAATAGAAATTAAAATGTATAACTTTTAATGAATTGCTTGCTCGTACTTGTACGTGAACATGCGATTTTCACTTTTAAAGTGAAGATAAAATGAGTAAATTTAATTAAAAAGTGCATTATTATTTATTTCACATTTGCATTTGATTTCTAACTAAAAATGACACAAATTTTTACCGTAGAATGATTGCACCCGTTTAAGTGAAAATTGCAAGTCTTTCAAGATTTACTTAAATACTTTTCTTTTGCACACGTGATACAACTAAGGTAAAAATAAATAGCGCACAATGCTCTGTTTAATCATTAGGATTCCTTGTAAAGAAAGCAATTAGCTGCAACATGTGCAATGCACTTATTTTACTGTTTTCTTTTGTATATGAATCTCAAGTATAATCGTCGTTGCATTATTTACTTACGACTTTCCAGGAAATCTTAAATTTGATTTTGGTCATTTTCAACGGCAAAATCGTTTACCTAATAATATAATTTATTTAAATTACGTATCTATATGATATATATGTGAACATAAGTATAAAATTGTTTTACCTTATATAATGTAGAGTAGATATACATCAATTTCTAAATGCTCATTGATACACTAAATTATCTTTTGGGCATACACAACACATAATTTCGTGAAAAAGTTTTAGAAATTGTTTCTTAAATCTTATTATGACAAATGATACTTTTTCTACAGCAGAAAATTTAGTCAACATATTTTAGAGTCTAAATATTGTAAAGTATACACTAAGAATCTAAGAATTTTTTATTCATCAGTGATTCCAAAATGCACAAAAACATACAATTTCTCATATATTTTATACTTTTTTAATCTAGTAATAGATACATTTTTTATACCAATTGTTTTCAGGCAAGCATCACATCCGGTTCACGATACGTATTACACATACCCCATTTATTACATATATCAAAAATGATTTTTTTGATTGCAGATTTTAGTGCTAAAATTTACCGCGCACCACCTCCGCATAGAACGTTACGCTCGTTTAACCCTACAACCGGATCTTAGCTATTTGATCTTTGTACACTGCCATATTTGTAGTGCTGCAATCGCTGTTGCAAACATTTGTGTGTGTGCACTCTTCTAATATACCAAGCAATCTTTAAACTTCTTGTCTATTTATTCATATTTTCTTAATCACGTATCAAAATTTCCATTGGAAATTTGTTTTGTTTAAAGTTTTTTATTATTTATAATTTTTATTATTTATAATTATTAATCCGTTATTATTTGTAATTATTTTATTTATAATTACTAATTATTATGTGATACATGTTTCTTGATTTTCAAGTTATGTATATAAAAGTAAATTTATGCTAATTTTAAACGTAAACTTATTAATAAAATACAAATAATTTACTTAAAAATTTATAAAATGTGTGGCGCCTTGCGACTTCCCGCTCTCACTCTCGCAAGTGACCAAATTTCCAGGCAATTAGCATGTCAGCCCGATTCCAAGAAGCACTACAGGATTACTGATGAGTCCAGTCGGTAACTCCTGGACGAAACGCTCTCTACCTTTTTCCGCCGTCCTTTCCCTTAACCGGATCAACCACACACACGATAGAGTATTTAAGCTCTAAAAATATAAACTAATTAATTAAGAAAACATAATTAAAATTTTATTGGATGGCGCTTCAGATAAGTTAAGATCCAGATGGCAGCACAATCCAGGCTTTCTAAGTAAAGCATCGCGTCTTTATTTGGACTCCATCAGAATTCAGTGTTGTACGAGCCTCGAGAGATCAAGTCAAAGAAACGTAGTGTTTACGTCGGCAGTGAGTACTGGTGCTCCTGCGTGTACTGTTCTAGAATAACCTTATTCAGTGACAGTCTGACAGAATCTTCTAGGTATCAGTGTAAAACGTACGCTTTGTTTTTTTTTTTGTTGGAAATTTAGAAGATTTTATCAAAATGCCACCAACAAGTGATAACGATCCTTACGCACAAGCTTTCGTAAAACCGTTGAAGCTCAAGGGTGTTGATACATCGAGCAAGAAGTAAGTGTTTTTGTTGATGTTTATAAACTAACCTAAGTTATTGTTTGATTCTAAAATTAGTTTTTGTTTTGATACATTTATAATCATTTAAATATGTAACGATATATTGATTATTCTTGGTTCCTTTTACATTTAAAATCGATATACGAAGTGATAATAATAAGTACATTTAATTCAAAAAGTTTCTAAAAATTTATTTTATAACACTTGAATTGTACCACTTTTCAGAAAGAAGAAAAAGGACAAGGAAATGAAAAAACTTGTAGAAGTGGCAAAGGTTATTGAAGAAGAGACTTCTCGACCAGTTGAAATTAAGCGTACAAAGGCTGAACTTGCATTCCAAAAAATGAAAGAAAAAACAGTAAGCACAATACTTTCACACATAAATCTTTTCTACTGAACATAGAAATATTAATACAAAATTTAATTTTCTTACAGCAAAATGAACGGATAAATTTAAAAGCTTCAAAAACCCATAAGCAGCGTGTCGAAGAATTCAATCGACATTTAGATAGTCTAACAGAGCACTTTGATATCCCCAAAGTCAGTTGGACTAAATAAGATATTAGTAGTTATAAATTACTTCATATATTTTTAAATTTTAAGGCAATAGTAGTAATTATAATCTTTCATTGAGATAAGAAAGATACCAAAAATTGTCTTAAAATCAATGATTTATTTCTTTTTATTATTATAAAAGATAGATAAATTGATAACATACATACTTTATAAAATTAAAAATCTGTACATTGAAATACTAAAATAAGTAAAAATCATTTAAAATAATAACATTGATATTGTTTTAAAACGATATGTATCTGTAGATGTAAGCTCTTAATTTAAAATGTAATAAATTGTTTCCTTTTATAATTTTGTTTGTTTTTTCATTATATATCTACTATGTTATTTGTCGTAAATTTTTGTTTGTATCAAAATAATTTTATCATTTATTCTTAAGAATTATATTTTAATTTAAAAATATGAAATTTTTATTTATTCACTACCTAGATACTTATTCGGCTTATACTATATCAGGCACTTTAAAACTTTGTATCATACATTTCAATTCATTGAACTGGATGGAGTATAAATAGGACGGTATCGTTTATAAAAAGTTTAAGCACTTATTTTTCTAAGAGTGAGATTCCATACTTATAAAATATAATTGACTCAGTTTATATAAAATTATCGTGCAAGCAATAGCTAAATTCACGATATTCGTTTTGGACGGCATATTAAGTCAATTACGTTAAAAATCTATTCATTGTAATACTTGAAACGTGTAAAAAAGAATAGCGCAGATAACTGTAACTAATTCGCTGCTGTGCATATTTGCTGAGTTGTAATAACCATAGTGAAATACTTGAATATAACTTTCACTCTTTAACCATGGATTACTACCGTCATCAAAATGCATTGGACATTGATCTCGTTCTCTTTCGTATTCCTGAAATGGATTTTTCAGATGTTTAAATTTTGAAAATATTAAATTGTATTTTATTATAAAGTATTTTTTTACACCTACCACTAAATCGAGGGCGACTGCAGCACCTTCGGTGTAATTCCAGCTAGTGACGTCTTGCTTTACATCACAGAATGCACCAATGGCTTGGGACATAAGAATTCTGTTCAAATCTGCTCTTTGATATACCCAACAATGGTATTTACTGTAAGGATCGAGTTCATCAAATGTAATCAAATAAGATTTCAAATTTTCTTTGTAATAACCAATGCACTTCATTTTATAATCAGGCCAACCTGAAATGGAAGCAATGATTAATGTACTTGAAATTGCCAAAAAAAGTAATAAGTTTTTTATGAAACAATTTTTAGGAAATCATATACTCACTGTATATATCAACAGGACGACCCAAATGATCCACCGACAAACAATAAGTTTCATCAATAGCTATTTCCTTCTGATCAGTATCACATACTGAGAAATCGGAAATATTTTGTTTACAATAAATATTTGGTCGAGGTGTATCTGTTACACCACCAATAATTCTGGTCTCAAAAAGAACGTCTCCTTTCTGTTTAAACATAAACTTTCCTGCTACTGGACATCTAACAGGAACTGGATCTTTCGCTAAAGATCAAAAATAACCTTTTAGTATAAAAGAAAAAAATCATTTCAATGACTTTAAGAGTAATTCTGTACAAACCTAAAAATAGATCATATTTCCATTCTACTTTATCTTCGAATTGAACCCATGAACACACTGTATGGAAATTATCTTTTATTACTGCTAAACCCTTTCTATATCTGATAATATTATGATGTTGAGGCACAAAGTCAAAACAAACATAGTCTTTTTGACTAAAATACAAAAAAATTATAAATTAGTGAATTAAATATCTAAATCATTTATAAAACTGAAAGATAACAAGTTTTACCATCCGTCCACAGTTAATCTAGCCATCATAAACCTTGTATCTCTCTGTTCGCGACAAGTGTAAATAGTTTTTCTGTATCTTCCAACATCAGGATACCAAGTTTCAATAATGTGCGTTTCGTTGATAAATACATCGGCATCAATGTTAGCTGTGTTAATCCAATTGCCCGTCATATTTTGCGGCAATCGGCATCCAGGTTCGACCACTTCCGCCTTCACTGGCGTAATCCGCAAACGTTCAGGACTTTTCTCTACAGTTTTTAAAGTATTACATTCGGCCGTGATAGAAACACCAAGATACAAATCGTCGTCTCGATTCTTCAAGAAGCACCGATACTTTTCGTCTTTTCTGGACTCTTTTGTATTTGCCACGGCAAAAAAGTGATTTTTATCAACAAACCAATCACCCAAACAACTGTATTCAACAACTGAAGAAAAAGAAAATATGTGCTTCATTAACACAATTATACCTTGCAAGATTTTAAATTTCCATTTTGTCTATTAATTATTTTTGCACTCACCTCCATCAAAAGTTCCTTTCATTCCAGTACATTGCTTGTATGTTATATTAAACTTCTGATTAGTAATGAAAAATTGTGTTCCTGCTGTTTGACAAGATCGAATTTGAGCATCTGGATTGTTACATTCTCCAGTAAACCTAAATCGATTCTATTTAAAAAAAAAATTAATGTCAGTATTTGATAATCAGCATACAAAAATTAATGTTGACACTGCAGTTCTATAAAGTGTTAACATCAAATATTTTTTATACCTGGTAAGCAAATTGCCAAACACCCTCTAAGGAAGATCTACAATTAACAGGTACATAATTTTCAGAGAACAAAGTAATCAATTGTTGATCAGCACGTAATCCTCTGCAAACATTTTCTACTGAGGGTTCCATTCCATTTGGAAGGTTCACACAACTCACTAAAATAAATAATATTAATAGTACATTTAAAATTAGCTTTTTATAAGAAAATATAAAAAAATGTTAACATTTGCTTACTTTCAAGCTTTTCCAAGATATTGACTGTACGAACAAGAAGTTTTACACAGTGGTAACAAACTTCTCTCTTAAAAACAAAAGTATAATTTACATGATATTCTTCTTTCATATCTACACAATACCCTCTTTTAGTCATGCTATCTGCATTGATTTCTGTTAATGTATTTTGGCCATTTTCCCAAGAGAACCATGATCCTCTAATTATGAGTGGGATTTGACAGGCACTTTGATCTTGTGAACTCAAAGAGACTGCAAACAAGAATAAATAGTTAAATAAAAAGAAGCTGTTTAAAATTAAGATTATATTTAAATTCTTAAAATATTTCTAAATAAAAAAATTAAGTTATGAAACTTGTATTCAAATAAAATAATCTAATATAGCATGGTAGATATAAATTGTAAGAAAAAAGTTAAAAAATTAATTATTTAATTCTGGCTTTTAAAATTTTAATATAATTTCAAATTTCAATTACATGAAAAACTTTTTTATTTCAACTAAGAGACTTTATAAAGGAAATTTATAAAGTATGAGTCAAATCATAAGCCAATGATTATCAGCATTTTATCAACCTGTTGATATTTCCCTAAATTTATTAAAATAATTCAATTAAACAAAAGTATTTGAACTGTTAATCATGTAAAGAAAAATCGTAAATATTCAGTTTTAAAATATAAAAAAGATTAATAAAAATTGATCATAACAAACATAATTTATTCAAAGAGGTTATAAGTGAAGAATGACTAACCAAAGGAAAAGGTAAAACCCAGAAAAAGCAAGAATTGCACAGTCCTGGACCCCATGTTTCCAGCTCCAGTAACCGGGCAGTAGTATCCTTGACTACTGCCACTCGCTGGCGAAACTCAAAATTCCTTCCAACACACGACGAACCAAAAATACAAAAACAACGTCCAAGACAACGCCCAAGGCATGAACCATGGCATGAACAAGAGGCGGCGTTTACAATCTTCACTATTTTGTCCAGTCGCGTTGCCTCATTGGACGACCGCGACCGGACGTTTCGCGAGAGCGACGGGTCCGGCTTGAGACCGCCACGGCGGAAGAGACGTTTTTGAAGAACAACGTGCCTCGCTCTTTTCCCTCGTTGCTTCTACGGGAGAACGATATATACCTGGAAAAATGGTGCAGAAGAAGGTAATTTTTGCCTCTGTTCTTTATTGTGCGTAGATAAGTCTGTTCAGCTGTTAATTTCGCTTCAATTTGGATGAATTGGGGAAATCATTTTTCGGCGGATAAAGAGAAAAAAGGATAATAATTTCGAAGCGAACTTAACCTAGATGCAAAACGTGATACAGCTTGGAACGGGATTTTGTTTACATATTATGAATTTTATTTGAAAGTAAAGTTACGCTGCGGGCTGAAAATAAAATCTTTAATTTTTTTACTTTTTTGCAATGACTATTGTTAGGTATTCAAAACATTTTATAAGGTTCATTATTACTAAAATTACTTTTAATGTAAAGCATGGTTCAGACTTGACTGTACCGCAGCTATGTTGCCATGTGTATTTTGTTTCAGTGGCAGTAACTACTTATAGCTTTTTAAGTAAAATTGCATTTAAATTAGTACAGTACAAGTATATTTCACATTTAAAATAAGATCAAAGTAAGAAGAATGATAATTTAAAAAATTTTCAAATTAATTTTTAATAAATATTAAGTTTTTAAAAATTACAAAAATTTTCTTTATGAAGTCATATATCAGTTTTAATATAACTTATATTTTTTATTTCAGCCTAAGAAGAAGGTTGGAAAGAAGGTAGCAGCTGCCCCTTTGGCTGTCAATAAAGTTGAACCCAAGAAGCAGACCAACCCGCTTTTTGAGAAACGCACCCGTAACTTTGGAATTGGTAACTACAAAACCAAATATAATATTTTAATTTAATCTAACTTCAAATAAAGCTAAAATTTTTGTATGTGATTGCAGGCCAAGACATTCAGCCTGCCAGAGACCTCAGCCGTTTTGTCAAATGGCCTAAATACATTCGTATCCAGAGGCAAAAGGCTGTCCTTTCCAAGAGATTGAAGGTCCCACCACCAATCAATCAGTTTACACACACCCTTGACAAACAGACTGGTAAGTTAATTTATAAATTAAAGAAATTATTTTTCTTTTAACATTCTGCTCCTTTAAATGAAATTATGTTTTAATGAAATATTATTATTCTAGCCACACAGTTATTCAAAATCTTGGAAAAGTACAGGCCAGAAACTGCTGCTGCCAAGAAGTTGAGGCTGAAGAGTAGAGCAGAAGAAAAAGTAGCCAAGAAGGAAGATGCTCCAACCAAGAGGCCAAATGCCGTGAAAAGTGGTAGCAACACAGTTACAACTTTGGTTGAACAAAAGAAGGCTCAATTGGTTGTCATTGCACATGATGTTGATCCCATTGAGGTTGGTCTGCATTTTAATGATATTAGAAGTAATAGGAATAAATTTTTAATCCTAATGCAAATTCTATTTTATAGATTGTACTCTTCTTGCCCGCCCTTTGCCGTAAGATGGGTGTACCATACTGCATTATCAAGGGTAAGGCTCGTCTTGGACGTCTCGTGAGGAGGAAAACGTGCAGTGCTATTGCCCTTACACAGGTACACTCATTATATTTATTATTTTTTAATGTGTTAAATATAATTATACTTTTAAAATGATGAATACTATAGAGCCAATCCAATGATTGCCTATGATATATTCTTGTTTCACTGAAAATTTTAAAAAATATAGAACTTCTTTAATCATTACAAGCAGAATATTTAAATAATACTTTGTTTGTTCAAAGGTTGACTCTGGAGACAGGGCGAACTTCACCAAGGTTATTGAAGCTATCAAGACCAACTTCAATGACCGTCATGACGAGATCAGGCGTCACTGGGGAGGTGGTCTTCTTGGTAGCAAATCTGCTGCCAGGATAGCTAAGTTGGAGAAGGCCAAGGCAAAGGAACTTGCACAAAAGCAAGGTTAATTTTAAGTTGTCTGTGATTTTTATTAAAAAAATGTCCATCATTAATAAAATCAGACAATTCTGTAAATTTCGTTTTTTTACTTATATATAAGTTACAGATTTAATACATAACAAATTGTAACAACATTTTGTAACCATTACATCACACGTCCTTCAACAAGTCCTTAAATGATTCGTCAAATTCTAAATACAACGTAACGTTACACTTTAATGTCTCCTTTCACTTGTTCACAAGAATTTTTATTAAAGATAATGCAAATAAAATTCCTTTAAACATTAATTTTAAAAGTTAAAATAATTTCCATGAAGTTTTTGATAAATTTAAGGATCAAAAATTATGTTAATCATTATTTTCCTATCAAATTTATTATTTAAAATATATGTTTAAGAAATCAAAAATATATATCTATAGTTATCATTCAAAAGATAGGAAATTTCTGAATCGAACACTGTGTATACCAGCAAAAATTTGTTGATTAAAAGATGTATTATGAAGAACATTTTTATACGCGTACATATAAACATTTTAAGCAATATTAAGTTTTTATAATTTTGAGGTATACACATTCATTTTCTGAAGTACTTTATTTTTATAAAAATGTCTTATGGTCCTTATTAGCCATGATCAAAAAGTTTCAAGATATATACTTTGATAAAATATTAAAATAATATATACATAAGAAAATCATTTTACTGTTGCCAGTTTTAATTTACAAAGGTTTTCTTTACATGACATTGATGGTTTTTTGCTTCTTTTGTAACCACCCTCAATTGCATTACAGTTATTTAATTACTTGCTTTTTACGTTTGTATAAGTATTCTGTTTTACAATTTTCATTATTTACGTAAATATTGAAATCATTTTTATTCTCATTAACGCAATTTAAAACAATACTGCATAATTTCAAACTCAACTTAAATTTTATAAACAATTAAAGCTGTCAGTAGTATCAAAATATTCAACTACATTATTTATTTCAAATTAAACAGCATTGTTTTAAAAAAAATACTTTTCTTTTTATATAAGCTTTAAATCATGGAATAAAAGGTTTCATGTAATACTTCTAATTCTATTCTATTAGTCTTACATTCTCTTTTTAATTAATTTTTCTAATTTTTTAATTCTTCCGGCGTCGTGTTCCGGACTTTCTTGAGCAGCATGTCCTCCGATATCACTTGACGCCTCTGAGTTTATTCGTTGTTTAAATTCTTCTATTAGTTGCGTTTGTTCTGTTTTTCGAAGACCCTAAAAAGGAATTCATATAACATTATTTTTGAAAATAAATCTTATTACAATTAATATTTCATATTTTATCTATCATTCTTACTTTCATTTCCAATATTTTTTGAAATTCTGGTATTTTTAGATCTGGTAATAATTTTCTAAATTGTTCAGCAAAACCGCTTGGTGAATCAGTTGGGGACATTACGATTTTGAGTATCATTTCAGCAGTTGTCATACCCTTAATTACAACCTATTAAACAAACATTTTAATAGAATTTTTTTACAAACAAGTTTATTTAAATAATATATATGCTTGCAACGTGACGGTCTCGCGTCACTTGATAATTAAGTCAAACTGTTTTTAAGTAGAACGAGATCCGTTTTGGCAGACTTACTTTTCTAACCGAGCTTTTATTTTTTGAGAATATAAAATATGAATTGAAATAATTTGATTTCACCTTTGTGTAAGTTGCTGGTGCTTTTCTTTGAATTTGACAACCCGAAGATGGAAGATCCAAGAGGGCAGTCTTTAACATATGGACATCTAATAATAATTGTTCAGCACCCACTGTGCTGAGAGGCTTACACTTAAATATTTGTTGCGTTAGTTTAGGAATAAAAGAGCTGCAAAACAGATTTTCTTAATTTTCTATTCATTTAAATAAATGATCAACAATAATTTAACAATCTGTTAGATTAGATGACATACCTAACAAACTTTACACAAAGTTGAGTAAAATATTTTCTACACGAAGACAATTGATCTCTAATGGAGGGAATGGTTTGACGTAAATGTCCAATAATCGTACTGACATAGCTGCTTTGATCGCCGACGCTTTCAACAGTACTCCATTGCATCTATTTTAATAAAAAAATAACAAATTAAAACGATATTGTGATTTGTTTATAAATAGTATTGTAATGATGATTATTTATAACACATCGAGAAACAATTTACCTTCGTCATGATATTTAATGCTGGTTCGCACGCTAATTCTAAATCTTGTACTAATAACTGAATACAGTTTGATATAACACTGTTACATAAAATTTTGTATTAATTAATTTTCTTGCATAATGCAGAGCACAAAAATATTAAAAAATTAAATACCCATGAAAAATGTCCTGTTCTTGCGACAAGTTTATTTTATCTGCATATATTTTATCCGTTTTTAATCGAAGTTTTTCCTCTAATTGCTGCGTTGTTTCTAGACAATATTCCGCAGTCGTCAAGATACTGTAAGCGTTAAATAAGTTTCATAAAGTAATATTTACATTCATTTGCTTTTAAAAAATTAATACGGACCAACAAATTCGGGCTTGTTCTTCTTTACTGAATCTACTACTTTCTCCTTCCTTCAAGAAACTTTGGAAATTCTGGATAAAACCTGAAGTAGATAAATCTCGAAATTCTCGCGTTATACTACTTACACTTGAGCCAATACTTGCTCCACCAATCCTAATAAAATATTACATAATATTTATTTGTAAAAATACTTTTAGAACAGTTAATTGATTTTTTTTTAAAAGAAGAATTTACTTAGGAAGATTATTCTGTAAAATTTTCATTGCGTATTCTCGCAAATACTTCTGGAAAGTCTCAGCCAGATTTAACATAATAGAGCCTGAACTAAGCTGTGTACATTGGAGCATGCATTTTTTTTAAAATACAAAAAGATCCGCACACGATGAAAGGACGCTGCTTGGTCCTTCAATTCCTTCGTAAGCTTGAGCACCGGGTGGTTGAGCTTTGCAATCGGCAACAAACTTATCTATAAGCTCAGCTAAATTTCGGTCTAAACTTTCTATGTATATATACGAATAAGATTCAAAACATTTTCCGATTAAATTGGCGAAGGGAGAGGCCAATGGTTTTTCTTGCTCTATCTGAAATATTAAATTGTTTACTATCGTAAATAAAATTGTTTAGTGAATTTCAAAGAAAACCACTAACTTTTTCTGCACTCTCTTCTTCAAACGGATTACCAGGCACGTTGCTATCAGCAGCAGAACTTGCAGCAGCTATACTCTTTTTTTCTTGTTTGCTCGAATCTTCTAAAGTGATACCTGTAAATCGTTTACCCAACAAAGTTTCAAAATTCGCGGTTCTTTGGATGGCGTACAAAAGTAATTTCACATCGATTTCTGACGTCCGTTTGTGCATCAATTTTGCTAGATCTTCACGTGTTATGTGACAAAATTGAACAGCTATCCGCTCAGAAACTTCCCAATCCAGCGGGAATATATTTGCAAATTTAGCTTCAAAATCCAGCAAATGTTTCTTGATCCACGCGTATCGACGATCGATCTTATCTAACCAGGCAAATTCCTGATTTTCATCAAACAAGTGTGTGTATTCTTGTAATTGCATTGTTACAAACCAAGTTAAAAGTTCCTTTCTGAAAATAAATTTTTATTATTAAAATATAACTTTTAACTGTTTAAAAGAAGATATTTTTCTGATTCTTTTAAAGGTTTTGATTGCAGATCATTGAATAATAAAAGTGTAAGTTCAAGAATAAAAGACTTACTTTACTTTTGGATCTAAAACAGAAAGAACTAAACAAGCTTCTGTTAAATGAGCAAAATGTTTTGGATTTTGACCAGTAAAAGCTTCTTTGAAGTCAGTTGTTATTTGTTGAGCCAATTCAATATGAATTTTTTGTATCTATGAAATTAAAAAAGATTATAATCTTGATTTTTACTTAGAATGACTGTTTAAATTAATTATTAAATCTTACTTCATCAGACAGTTCTTTTATTTGAGGAATATCCATATAACTATTAAAATATTGCATTACTTCCATAATAGCCTGCAGTGGTAAATTAATCTCACCATATTTCTTTTTTAATGTTAAATCTCTACATAATAAAGAAATAATTTCTATTATATATAAATCTAATATTTTATTCTTACACCATTTTAATAAAAGAAAAATATATACTTACTTTAATGTTTCCACTCCATCAACTAACATGTGTAAGTGATTCAAAGTAGTAATAGATGATGTCAAATTTTTTTTTGCAAAATCTAATTGTTTTATATCCCTTGTTATTTCTTTTACTGTTTCTTCTGATTGTTCAGCTTTAGATTTGATATCTTTGATTTGAACAAATAATTGTTTTATAGCTTTTTGTGCATTTCCTAAAGCTGCTTTTCCATCTTGACTGTTATTGCTTTGTCCTCGAACAATTGTTCGAATTTCTTTATCTATACAATGCATTTCTTGTTCCATTTTGTTAATAACATCATCGATGTTTGACAAAGATTGTTCAGTAGGAAAGATTGAATTGATATAATCCACAACATTGAAATCTGGCTGATCCAATGGATCGTTACTAGGAATAACCTACATAATCAACATTTTTATATTTTTATTAGAATGTCAAAATATTTAAGCTTAATCTTATTATTTAAGTTAGTCCATATTAAATACTTAGATTGAAAAAAGAAAAGTAAGTTACTATTAAAATTATTGACCTTTTCTATAACTGCTTGAACACTGGGTGGAAAATTATAAATAGTTGATTGCCAATCTTCAACATTTTCTTCTTCGACAGATGCCATTATTTTAAAAAATTATTTCAGAGCTACTTATAAAGAATTGGATTGATTATAAAGGTTAAAAATTCGTGGGTGTTATTTTTTTCTTCAATTCAAACTAGAGCAAAATACCACTTGATGACTGCTGTCAACGTCAACCATGCAAAATTCCGCAACCTGCCAACCTGATTGTTATTGCATCTAGTGATCTAGTGTATTAAAAAGATGTTTCATGGATGGAGAATTGGAGATTGGACACATTTTCCCTAGATTTTAGGAATATTTGTCGTTTTCGATTTAAGTAATCTTCGGCAATAGAAAATATATATAGGTAAGCCGAAGGCACGTTATAAATGAAAAAATGTAATTTTGTAAAGCGTCAATAACTAAATAAAAACCTAGCATAAAATTATTTAAAGTATAAGCTAACTTACAACGTGACCTTATTGCACGTCATTTGATTTAAAGCCACATCAGCGACGTCACATTCGACTATACATAAAGCATATTTTATATTTTAAGAAAAAGTAAGTGAATTTTATTTAAACTTTATTAAAAAAAATAAATTATTGAAATGTCATTTAGTAAAAGATAATTTTAAGCAATCTTAAATAAAAATTAATATCAATTAAATACAAACACTTTAAATCTATAAATAAGAACTAGAAATATAATAAGGTTATGTTTTTGTTATGATACTGAATTTATGAATTTACTGTAAGAAGATAAGCAAACGATAAATTATTACAAAATTTTAGAAGATGAATGAACGATTCAAGGAACCGGTTTTGTACATTGGAGATATAGGAGATGATATTAATTTATCTGGACTTCCAACAACAGGTGAAGAATATATAAAAAGAGTAATGTAAGCTTTTTTATTTATATTTTTATTAAATTTTAATATTTTTTTTATCTAATTTATTTACTTTCTAATTTTCTTTTTTATTTATTTACTGGCCTTTGAAATCACATTGATGAATTATTTCAGTCAATTCCTAATTTTTTATTATAGGTTTGAAGCTCGACAATGTGATGATGTAGTATATGCACCAATTGATGAAAAACGATTGAAGAAACCAACTTTAAATGTTAAACCAGTATGATTACATTATTGATGAAAATAAATAAGTATACTTTTTATTTCTTAACTAAAAGCATTGATTTCTTTTTGCAGTTACCAGAGTGTGAAAAAGCTCCAGAATATGCTTCTCCAACACAAGAATGGCAAAGTAATCAAATAGCAGATTTTTCTACTGTAAGATTATATATAGCACAGATAAGAGATGAAATTCTTTCTAATAAAAGAAAAGTAAATCATATAGATATAAATTTGGTTAGTGGAATCTTCTAAATAGTAAAGAATTGTATTCTCTTTGAAAAATTTATTATTTCCTATATTTACAGCCACATACAAGTCATAAGAGTAAATGGATAGATGTGTGTACAAAAGATTCTTTATACATCGAACCCACGCTTACAGTTATTCTTTCGATGAATCAGCCATTGATTGAACAAGTCTTGGAGTATCTTACTGAATATTTAGATGGAGAAAAATCCATCCCACCACTCTTGGGTCAGTGGTTATATGCACTTTTATTAGCTTTGGAATTGCCATTAAATCCAGATATGTGTTCGTGCTTAAGATCTTTAGCAAGGACATGCTCCACAATGAGATCTCAATTGGTAAATTTTTTTCACATAATTAATTTAACTTTTTTTGAGATCATTGATACACTTGAATATAAATCTTTCTTTAAAATGTTTCATAAATATTTTAAAATATTTTAAATTAAGTACAATAAATTTTATTACGCATTTAAAAAATAACTAATAATGAATTAGTTTGAATTTTATAAATTTATTAATACCTATAAAAACAGTTTTATTTATTTATAAATAATTTTTTAGGATCAATCAAGTGCAAGTGACGCTGTATCATTGAATTTGTTTATCTGTATAGTAGCAAGGTATTTTAGGCAATTAGATTTAGCAGATCCGTGATACTTTTATTGTCCGTTAATGAATTATATTATGACAGTTTTATATAATAAATATTTATGATTCGTAATAAAAATAAATACTTTTGTACTTTAAAAATGAATTATTTTTCACTAAAAATAAGTGATGAAAGCATTAAGTTGTTTAAAAACAAATTATATTGCAAACAAATTTAGTTGATTAAGATAATATTACACTGTAACAAAGTAACTTATTAATAAGTTTAATAAATTAAGATATATTCTCTTGATCTTGAATCAGTGCTGTTGCTAACCTTTCTAAATCATCAAAACTAAGTTGATTAACTTTATTTTGCAGATCTTTTATTGTTTCATTTGCTATCGTTAAGGCATCAGCATCTGAATAGTAATTTCGCAGCACTTTAATAATTTCTTCTTTGAATTTATATATACCATTTTTATTTTGTGATGTGGGTTGTACAGACTTCTTTACAAGCATTAATCTACTTCCATCTTTAATGCCTGGATAAAAACTTATTTGTTTTTCATCTACAATAGGAATAATCAATAAAAATCAGAAATAAATGTAATAGCAATTAAAAAATTTAACATTTTATAAATAAAATAAATACATTACACAATACAATTTTTTAAGAACTATTACTTAAAAAATTACCTGCTAGAGCTTTGCCTGTAAGTAATAATACTTGGTTGGCTATTTCTATGCCTAATTGGTCATAGATTTTTTGTTTTACTTCTAACACTGTATCTGAAGGCAATATCTGAAGAAAAAAGAAACATATGTAAAGATATTTAAAAATTATTTACAGTTTTATTTTTAACACATTATATTTATTTTTATTAAAAGCAGAAGTGTTTTTCACTCACTTCAAAGATATGTTCATCTTCTTTTAAAATTTTAATATGGATTTTCATATTTGGTTGTTTTTCTTTCACTTTTTCAATATAAAAAATTTTATATCTTTAAAAATTTAGTTACTTATATGAAAAATTCTTAAAATTTGCTATCAAGAACGTCTACATTTTATGAAAAAAAGGTTAGAATTCCGATGAATCGACATACCGAGGAATATTGTACAACAAGACCATCCCGAAATTTGCCGAAAATAGCGAGTTTACACACGTTTTAACGCACACGTATACAAAAGCGATACATGACAAACTTCAGGTCAAAAAACGATTCAAAGCGGTTCGCTTGGATTTAGGTAGTCTGTCTGCCTGTCTGCTTTGAAAAACATTCTACAATGGCGGCGCTCAAAGATGTAGTCAATAAAGTGCAAACTTTGAAGCAGGAGTGGGCGAAAACCCCTTGCAATCTTAAAAAATGTGGAGAGCTTTTAAATCAGCTCAAGGTAAGATAAAATTAATTTTTATTACTTTATTAGAATTAGAAAGATTTTGAATTTGATAAAAGTAACCTCACTTTTTTGTCAAAATTGTATTGTCATGCTTCGTTTAAACAATGAATACATCAAAAATGTCATATTTATATAAAGATTAGTTCTATTTGTTAAAAACGTAAGTTGCTTTTTACATATTTTAAATATTTAATCATTAATTAAGCATTAATCATGGCAACATAAATCAACTTTTAACAAATAGTGTTATTTTTTCATGAAACTTTCTTATCTCAAAAAAATTATCTGTGTATGATTTAATTGAATTAATAATGTATTATTTTTACAGATTGCTTTAATAAGCTTAAAGTACTTACCAACAAAAGACAGTGCTTCTGAGCAGGAACTCTTGATTGCTCGTAAGTATTATATGTTATATTATATATATAAACTTTTTCCAACGTTAATTACATTTTTTTTTTCTTTACTAGGTGATGTTCTTGAAATTGGTGTACAATGGAGTATAGCCAATGAGGATATCCCTTCATTTGAGCGTTACATGGCACAACTCAAGGCATACTACTTTGATTATAAGTCTAGTTTACCAGAATCTACATACAAGTATCAGCTATTAGGACTTAACCTTCTTTTTTTGCTATCACAAAATAGAGTTGCAGAATTCCACACTGAGTTAGAACTTCTTCCCGTAGAATGTATTCAGTCAAATATTTACATTAGACATCCACTAAGTCTTGAGCAATGTTTAATGGAAGGTTCATACAATAAAATCTTCCTTGCTAAAGGAAATGTGCCAGCAGCATCTTACAACTTTTTTATTGATATTCTGCTAAACACTGTCAGAGATGAAATTGGTGCCTGCATGGAAAATTCATTTGACAAAATTTCAATTAAGGATGCTGCTCGCATGTTGAACTTAAATACAGAAAAAGAAGCATTACAATTTTGCAACAAAAAAAAGTGGACTGTGGCTAAAGATGGTTATTTGTACTTTGGAGCACCTAGTGAAAAGAAAGTGGAAGAACCTATACCTAGTGCAGATCTTGTAACTTTGGCTATTGATTATGCAAGAGAACTAGAAATGATTGTTTAAAAAATATTTTTGTAATTAAGCATATAACTGTGAGTTTCTAAAAAAAAACATGTGTATCATCTTTTGTAATAATTTGTCACATTGACAAATAGCAATCATTGTTAAAACTTTTAATTTGATTCATATTAAAAATTTTGTATTAATATAACAACTTGACAATACAAACCTATTACCAATTAAACAAAAACATATTTAATTATGATTTTTTACTTTATTATAAAAATGTTTAAATACCTATAAAATACACCTTTGCTACCATCATAATTAAAAACTAAAAGTATTAAAATGAATAAAAGTATTTTTTAAAACGGATATATACTCTTTTATTTTTTATTTTTACTAATTTCCTGTGCAATAGCAATTTTATTATTTCTGCATTTTACGTTTTTTATGAGAATAAGAGTATTTTCATAATAGCATCAGCAATGTGGATAGAAAACATTAATTTTATTAATTTAATAATGATTTTATTTAATTTCTATTATAATATTTTCTAAATACAACACTAAACTAAAATACATTTTTATAATTATAAGTATTTCAAAATTTCAAAATTATTAGCGTTGACGCCACTAACCAATCAGAATTTAGCAAACAAAAGAATTACGTTCGATTAGCTTATGCGGCGCGCATTTGCCAGTAGCCTGCCAGTAGCACATGTAAATTACAAGTGGAACGTGGAAATAAAGATTGTTCCCTTATTTGTAACACATACTTTTTCAGAAATGACAGAAATTGAAGAAAAAAAGAGTGATGAAGTAAAAGATAATAAAAGGACCGGTATATGTTTAGTTAAGCCCGAGTAAGTAATATTTTTTTATAAAAAGAATGAAAATTTTTTAATTCTAACCTTAAATTTTAGTATTATTTCTAAATAAATAATTTCGATTCAATTCTGAACGTAAACTAAATTAACAATTTTTATGCTATGATAATTGTTTTCATCATAGGTTTATAATTGAGGATAGTTTAAGATCATCAAATTCAGATACTTCAAAAGAAGTAGACAATGGACAACAGAAATCTCCTGAAAGTGATAAGAATGAAGATGATGAGCCACCAAAGAAAAAAGCAAAGGAGAATAACGTAAAAGAGAAGCCACGAGGACAGAATAAAAAAAGATCAGTACCGTTCAAAACACAAAGAGAAAATAGTTTCTGCCCTTGGATAGCAGAATTTACACTTGAGGATGCTGAGAAGCAGGAATGTACAAATCCAAAATGTAAATTTATGCATGACAGAGCTGCATTTATAAAAATAAAACCAGAAGATATTGGTACTGAATGTTATGCTTTTGAAGAAACAGGAAAGTGTCAAAGAGGTTTAGCTTGCAGAGTAGGATCAAAGCATATTACTTCAGATGGTTTCAATATTATTGATAAAGAAAAAAATGATGCATATCAAAAGAAGCCTAATTCAATAAAAAATAAAGTTTCTAAAGATCTATTAGAACAGTTAAAAAAATATAAATATAATTTTTCTAAGGCAGAGAAAATTGCTATAAAACACAATTGGGTAATTTAATATTTATTAATCATTTATTTTGGAATTTGAAATAGGGAATCATTATTTAAATAAGTCAGTTTTGATTAATTTATTATTTATTATTTGAACCTTTTAAGCTTCTATAATTTAAGATTTTTTTTTTTGAAAACAAGTGATAAGTTTGATAAATCAGGAATAGTAGAAACTAAGGAGGCTGAAAAAACTGAAAAAGATTCTAAAGATGATACAGATATTACAGAAACTGCAGAAAAAGTAGGACCTATTTTAAATACAGAAGAAATAAAATTGAAACCTCAAGAAAGAAAGAAAATAGACTGGAAAGACAAGTTAATGTTGGCTCCATTAACAACTGTTGGTAATTTACCTTTCCGTAGAATTTGTAAAGAATATGGTGCAGACATTACTTGCGGAGAAATGGCTTTAGCTCCAAAACTATTGAAAGGAGCAAGAGAAGAATGGGCTTTAGTTAAAAGGCACGAATCAGAGGACATATTTGGAGTTCAAATTTGTGGTAACAATCCTGGTGTTCTCACCAGGTGTTGTCAATTCCTTAATGACGAAACTGAAGTAGACTTTGTTGATCTTAATCTTGGTTGTCCTATTGATCTCATTTACAAGCAGGGAGCTGGATGTGGAATGTTGAACAGGTCAAATATTCTTGAGTCAGTAGTGAGGTCAGCAACTGAGGTGCTAGACATCCCATTCACCATAAAAACAAGGACAGGTATTTACCTGGATAAACCCATAGCTCACAAATTAATGCCAAAATTCAGAGATTGGGGTGCTTCTATGATTAATGTAAGATTATTAATTTCTTTATTCGTAACTTTTTTCAAATTTTTGAAATTTAATTGTAAAAGTTCATGGTCTTTTTATTATTAAGATTCACGGAAGGTCACGAGAGCAGAGGTATACAAAATTAGCCAATTGGGACTACATTGAGAAATGTGCACAAGCAGCAGATCCAGTACCAGTTTATGGAACGGGTGATATTTTATCTTATGACGACTATAAAAGACTGAGAACAACCTATCCAACAGTGCAGGGCGTTAGTATAGGTCGTGGAGCTCTAATTAAACCATGGATATTTCAGGAAATTAAAGAAAAGAAATTAATTGATATTTCGTCCAAGGAAAGGTTTGAAATGCTCAAAAAGTACACGAGCTACGGGCTTTCACATTGGGGTTCAGATACTCGAGGTGTCGAAACGACCCGCCGATTTTTATTGGAATGGATTTCATTTTTGTACAGGTAAATTTAATCAACGTAACAAATTATTATTTTTTTAATATGCATCCTGATAACATTTATTTATTAATTTACTTAGGTATGTTCCTGTTGGTATCCTTGTAGATCCACCACAAAGAATGAACAATAGGCCACCGTATTACAGAGGCCGTGATGATTTAGAAACTTTAATGGCAAGTTCCAATTGCGCTGACTGGATTAAGCTCTCGTAAGATTATAATTTCAATTTTATTATTTAATGTCTGATTAACTTCGAAATCTTTATAAAAATTCATTTTTATGATTCTTCTTTTCTCTCGTCTAAAACTGTGCTTTTAAAAAGTATTTTATAAACTAAATTAACCTCCTGGCTACCGAGAATGTATTTTTTTTTTTTGTTTTGTTTTTTAATTTATTTTATTTTATTTTATTTTTTTTTATTTTTTTTTTGTAAAAGAGTATCTTTGGCCACAGATTTTCATATAATTGTATCCCAACCCACCCAGTAGTTGATATGTGACAATCACCACGTGACTCCATATAGGGGGTATGCCGGTTCATGCTGGTAGCCAGAAGGTTTAGCGGATTTGAGTTACTGATAGATTCATTTTTAAAATTACAATTATTGTAATTTTAAAAAATATTAGTATTTATGAAATAATTTCCAGAAAACAAAAAATTAATTATTTACAGGGAAATGTTACTCGGAAAAGTTCCAGACGGCTTCAATTTCCTTCCCAAGCACAAAGCCAATTCATGGAATTAATTTGCAAAGTATTTTTTATTATTAAAATTGCGGAAAAATAAATATGTATATAAATTACTTTAACATTTTAAATAATACATGCTCTTTTCGTTAATTGTTGTTATTTTTTTTTATTCATTCTTCCAAGTTTTGTTCCTTCGTATAATACTGTAGATAGCTTTGTTTTTTTATATATTTAAGCGTTTAATAGTGTATGGAGACATCCCCCAAGGAAGAGACAGGCCACATGCAGTCGCAGCCGCTTGCCACGACTTTCGTTATAGGTTCCCAGCATTCACCATCCCAACGCCGTCTAACCATAAACAAGGTGCGACTTCTCTGCACACAATGGAAGCTTGGATGCGCGCATTTCTGTAAAAAGAAAATTTGATTTTTATAAAAATAATAATGATTATTTTTCTGTTAGCATACACCGTTTCGCTGTTAAATTCGTTTGATTAATAAGAATTTTTAATAATATATTTCAAAATATTTTACAAAAAATGTTTAAATCCAAATGAATTTTCAAATTTAATAAAAATATTTTTAAATAAATTATTTTAAGATTTAGTATAATAAATATTTTATATTATTAAAATATTTCTAAAATATTTTTAATATTTTTAAATTAAATCTTTTAGAGATATTTTTATTGTATACTTAGAACTTTATTATAATAAATTTTGTAATTTAAAAAAAAATATTTTAGTAAAAATTCTAAAATATACTAATTTCATTTTTGACGGTACCTGCTTCGATGGAACAACAGATTTTTGCGGTTCATCATCCATCAGAGAATAGCTTTTGCAAAAAACTTCATAATAATGAGGAGGTTGAAATTCATACGTTGGATCGTTCTTGAGTTCGACTTTGCGCGTAACTGTTTCACACAAGTTACGATATTCCTGCAATTAGAACTATTTTATAGTTATTCTCTTACTAAAGGTGAGTTATTTATTTTCTAAAAATTTACAAAGTTCACAGTAGCATTACTTGTTTTAAACTTCATATAATTTTGAAAATTATGATTTAAATCTCAAGAAAATTATTTCAATTTATGTCTATTATTTCACAAAAGAATAGGTAAAGCAAATGAGTTTTAAATCTATATTAAAATTAAAGAGCAAAGCTTCTTTTTTTCTTTAAAGTATTGATGGCTTTAAAATATTTTACAATAAAATCGATTTATTTTCTTATAAACTAATAGCTACATTGAACACACTTCGCGCGTATTTTTCTCTTTCTGCGGTTTCAAACATGATTCTTATATAAAGTTTTAATTAGTTTAATTATTAGTTTAAATTTATTTATCTAAAGTGCATGAAAATACGTTACACATAGCCTATATGATATAGGTCCATGATCCTGCAGAGCAGAATAACCCAATACCTAATATTTAAGTCTGGTATAATATATAACGTATAACATATAAGATTTAAATAATATATATACATATAAAATAATCTTCGAGAATAATTCAATTTTTATAGAGAAAATAATTAAATTTGTTCATATTATTCTAATTTGATTAATCTATTTTTAATACTCAAACTAAAAAAATCAATCTTAAAAATTCAAACTTTAAATTTTGGCGCCAATTCCATGCAGTCCAATAAAATTATTCAACCAACCTAAATAATCTTATTGCGATAATAGATTTCATCCATTATTTTTTTAAGACAGGATTATCCGATAATAATACAATTTTTATAGACACAATAATTAAATTTTTTTCCTATTAATTAATTTTATTAATTTATTTTTAATACTCAAACTTAAAAAATCAATCTTAAAAATTCAAACTTTAAATTTTGGCACCTATTCTATGCAGGCCAATCAAATTAGTCAACAACAACCAATCAAAATAGTCTTATTGGGATGACAGATTTCATCCATCATTTTTTAAAGATTTTTTAAGATTTTTAAAATTAATACAGCAGGATAAGACAGGAGAAGAATTATGTGTTATGCGCTTTTAAAACATTCACCTCGTTATAACGTAACGTAATAGCTAGGCATTTATTTATTTATTTATTTATTTTTAATAATTATTATTTGCATTGGAGGTTATGTGATTCTATAAGTAATGCATATAGTGTATCTAGAAAATTCATTGTAGAAATGTAATTCTTAACTTTATCCCATCAGATTATAATTAAAAAAAACTTTTCATTTTACTTTATTTATTAATTTTAGTCTCAACCAGACAACATTTACTATATCATTTTTGAAGGACACAACGGCATCGGTGGTTCAGTGGTAGAATGCTCGCCTGCCACGCGGGCGGCCCGGGTTCGATTCCCGGCCGATGCAACTTTTTTGTTTTTCTTTGCAATATTTTACTAAATATAGTTGTTAATTTTTTTTTTAAGTTTCCCTTATTAAAAAATCCCACGCGATATTATCGATCTCGAACGAGAATCTCGAATCGTTTAGAGATCATCAGCCGAGAGAGCAGAGATTTTCTTTAGCGAAAAACAACGGTTGAATAACAAACGCGAAACATCGGCGCGCGGAGCGCATTATAAAAATTCCACGCGAGATTCGAGTTCCACCCACGTTCGCTTTTCGAGTATTTATCAATCTCAAGGTGAGGATATTGAAAAATTGCTCAAGTTTAGCGAATTATAAAAAAAAAATCGAATAACGAATGCGAATGTTGGCGCGTAAAGAGCGCCCGAATTAACTAGTTTTACTATTTGTTCTGGTTGTGAGAAGCTATAACACCGAGATAAGATAATACAACTAATAATAAGGTATAGCACCTAGCTTCAGAATAAAGAAGTTGTGTACAAAATTTTTGCGTTGATTTTATTTTAAAATTTAAAATAATGTGTAAAATCATTAAATTAAGGTGTATAAAAATTACTATTCCCGTTTTTTCGCTCAATATTAGGTGTCCAATAATTTTCACTACGCCATTTGTGCCCTTGAAATGTTTTTCGATTATTTTTTTCGAATATTTCATTAGTTACTATAATATTTTAACAGTGTTTACGATATACAGTGTACAATTCTATATCCTTTCAATTTTTTGTTAATGCTAGATGCATAAAAATTAGCTTAAATTTCTAATTGCAATCAAATTGTGCAAAATTAAAAATGCGTTGTAACTAATAATAATTTTTTAATAATTTTTTATGAATAATAACAAAATGTACAATTCTTAGGTACATGAATCATTTTATACCGAAAAAGAGAACCTAGTACCGTTCAACGCCACAATAAGCACGTAAAAGTCGGCAAGGGGAAGAATTTTTTCGCAAATTCGAATACCGTCATTAAACCTACACTCATCGCTCACTCATCTGACTCATATCGTTTCGAAGTGCAACGTCTCAATAAGGACAGTAAGAACGACGAACATCCAATTGATTTCGTTAAGGATCAAAACTTCTTTAATAAGGACGGAACTAACTAACAATGACACACAACAAAATATTACTTCTTAAATACGACTTGAATGGATCAGTTCATTATTGATAAATTTGTTTAATTTAAATCTAAATCTGGCTGTAGAATTGCTCCATCACACCAGGTTTCGGATATATCTTCACCTCAAATTGCCAAAAATGTTCTGTTTTACACTACACTGTAGTTTCTCAAGTCTCTGTTTTTCAATGAAATGCCATAGCTTACTATCATAAAATACAAATATTCCCTTTTAAAATATGAACGTTCCGATTTAAAATAATTTTTTCACTTTCATCCCCTGTTGCATGGTATGTAGATCATAAATGAAGAGTATGTTTTAATTTGAAATCCTTGTCAAAAATGAATTAGGTCATTCAACATCGCATTCTAAGGAGAAACATCTGCACTTTTTGGTGAGGTTATACATTTTCGTTGATATAATCGGATAACAAACTTTGAACTATAAGCGACTATAAGACAAAAAAAAAATTTTTTTGGCAATTTGAGATTAGAACATTCCTGAAATCTGATCTGATGAAAACGTTTTTCAAATAAGATTTATCCCATTAAAATCGTAAACTCCTGCTCAACTGTGACAATTATTAAATAGTAATATTGTGGAGTTACAATAATTAATCGATACATGCAGTAATTAGAATAATATTAAAAATAAAATACGTACAGGCAGTAAACTTCGGTCGTTCCTGCTTAATCTCTCTTCGCTCTTGTCCTCAATATTCGTAAGCGCATCTTCTTCAAATGCATCTTCGGTTAAAAAGGACGTATCCACGAATTTTGAATGGTCAAGGTCGTGAGCCGGTCGTAAAACATTGTCCTCTGCTACTGAATGTTGCAGCCAAGGAAAATCGTAGTAAACGCCCGTAACGCTTACCATCCAATTTAAAAAGAGCAGTTCGCCGATCTGTGATCAGAAATGATATTCCCGAATTACCTTTCTGTTATTTGCAAGTATATTTAAATATTTTCCGTTTAATTAATAAACAATAATAAACATTAGTTCAAAATAAAGTAAACCGTATTTTGTGCAGTAGAGTAGTTAGAGAGGATGTCAACATAAGCTTTCGAAAAATTAGATTTCTTAGGCAATAATTTTTGTCGAACAATGTTTATAAAACAATCATTCAAACTGTAATTGCGGATTTGAAATGCTGGAAAATGTTAAAAATAGATAGTTACACATCTCTCTCATCCAAATACGATCTAGTACGTACAAAACGGTATGATTTCCCGAAGCTGCACTCTTTTAGCTGCAAGGTCGCACGCAAGCGCAAAGCGCGGACTTACCCAGTATGCACGTGCGCTTTACATGTGTAGGCTCGGGAGCTATGGACTAATTCTCGCGCGTACGAGGGTCCGCGTATTCTCAAACTTATAACTACCGGTCATGTGATGATATTTTCCCGTTTGTGAATATTGACTCGATATCATACATGGGATTAATCAAAAATATAGGAAGAGATTTAAATTAAAAAGGCCGTGGAAATAGTAGCTAGATAAATTATTACATTACTGCATAATAGAATGATTATTGAAGCGACTGAATCATTATTCGTGTACAAACTAACGTTTTCCCGTTGGTATTGATTGAAGTTCTTATGGAATAGGTTACATAGTAATTCTTCCCGATCAGAAATTAGTTAGGAAACTTAGGTAAGGAAACAGGGCGCAAATCAGGGCCAATTAAAAATTGTAAGGCTACGGAGGAATTATTTTTTGACCGGATTATAAAGGTAAATGATTTTACCTGTACATACAGATCTGATGCAAACTAAAATAATGCTTAATACCTAAAAACTAATAACTAGTGTATGCTTGGCTACCATAATATTTAAACTTAAGGTAGTATGGGACAAAATTCGTTTTCTTTAGAATGTCCTAAAATTTTGCACACAGCTTCGTTTATGTACTTTACATGTGTGATTAAAATTTGAGAAGGATCGTCTGCACCGAATAAGAGATATCGTGTCTTAAATTTAACGTTTTTAACACATGAAGGATAGGCAAAGGCGTAGAAAAATCTATATTTCATCAAATTCCAAAAAAACTGTTCTTTGTGTCCTTTTCAAAAACTGATATATGAAAAAATAAGATTATTACAGTTAAAATAAGCGTAGATTTGTTTGAATCGTCTCACAGTGGAAAATATGGGAAAAAATTCGAGCCACGCGCCGATTTTAATGCAATGATGAAAATTTTTTTTTAATCTTCTCTAAAAATGATATATTTTGTGTGGCTGGTGAGAGAACTTTTATAACTACCCATTTTTGGGTCGCTGAACACGAATCCACCTTTATAATGACTCCAGCGT
>UCOL01000714.1:0-53323 GCA_900474335.1 Ormyrus nitidulus
AAGCAATACAAAGTGAAATTGCTAGAGAAACATAACCTCAATACAGGCAGGTGGGCCCCCTGATTTGTACAGAAAGTACTAATGTTGTAAAAATTTTTACTATGTTACTAATTTACTATACACAGTAATGTATAGCAAAATTTCTTGTAATCGATGGTAATATTTAAAACATCCAAATTTTTACCATGTAACATAATAATTTTTAAAACAATTATAATCATTTTTCTATTCAAATATATTAATGTTTTATATTATTATACTAAAATTTATCATAATTTGAGTATGTCCTCGCGTTACCACAAAACATAGTTATTTTTCGTACATTTATAATAAATTTTAGAAAACATTTTTCTCAGTGTAGAACAAAGTAAAGCAGACAAGCTGAACGATTATAAAAAAATTTTAGTTTTTTTATTTTTCCCGCTTTTAAATACAAAGACATAAAGAAGTTTTCAAAAAAAAATTGTTTTAATTATGAACAATTTAATTTACATTACGACCATCCTTGAAAAATGTCAGCCACCGATAATATTAATGCTTAAAGTTTACTAGCAGCTCGTACGTTATCATTTTCAACTTACAAAATTTTTCGTTTCTTGAAACTTCGATACAAATTTTTTTTATCTTAGGTATTTAACGTCGACTTTTACGCTACCTTGCGGCTTGCCAAATTGCGACGGAACAAACGGCTTATAAAGATGACTTCCGAACCACCTGAGCTTTGATATTATTAAACACTTAAATAAATACAGTGGTGTCAAAATGTCAGTTTTTGCTGGAGACCGGGATCGAACCAGAGAAATATCCCACGAACTTTGATTAACAAATCCCTGTCGGAAAGACCTGGTAAAATGGTGCAAAAGCCGGTATCGGGTTATATGTGTATAATGTTTTATAAGGTTTTATCGGACCTTTCCCATAGGGATGCTACACGTGTTTTTGCTACTCAACTTTGAACTGACATATTTTCTGGGCGAATTAATATTTTTTTTTTTATTCTGATGAAAGTTAATTATAATTTTATTTTTTTAGTTTTTTTTTTATTGAAACTGCATCGAAGACAATCCTTGGCTAAACTATTTACGTCAAAACTAGCCTCTTTTTGTTACAATTATGTTAAAGTGATATATAAAAACATCCATAATTTGACTTTTTTGCGACACTATAATTTTGACTTTTTTCATACTTTGGTATCAAAAAATATATTTGAAAGTTGGAACTCAATCCATGATCTTAAATTCTGAGCCTAGTAAAATTCTTAGTATAAGTTTGCATTTTTCAATTTCCTCTGCACATTTATCCTTTATCATACTCTTAAGTCAATAAGTTTGACTTATTTTTGTTTCTTGAAGAGTAACTTGTAATAAAAAGTTTGAATCATTGAATTAATAGTAGACTAGTAAAAAATAGTGTAGACTTCTTTATAATAGAACAAGGAAAAATATTGGTTTTCTTCAAATATAATTTTCTCAAGTATCGCCTACAAAATTATCTCAAATTCAAATTAGTAATACTTAAAATAAAATAACGAAGGTACTGTATAATATTAAATAAAAAAATGTTAACACCATCAACATAATTAAATATTGGCTAAGATTTTAGGTAGAAATGCATATAAAAATGTTTAACATATTTTAATATTATTCAAAAAATTCAAATTCGACAACGATTTAACGTCTTAACAGAATTATGGGTCGTTGAGAGCAAGAAACGTCTACCCGTACACCTCTGGATGGAAAACGTTCGGCTGACGGAGTTTTCACGTACTGAAGTACGGACCCTCGAGATGCTTCCTGGTTGCTTTTTGGAATACTTAATTAAAACTCCGAAGCCATTCGTTGCTATCCTTGAGGAACATCTCTCGCAGGGAAATAATTAATTAACCCCGTGAAAAACGCGCATGTTTCCGAGTGTCCCCTTGCCTGCCTTTGCGAAGCATTTTCCTTTTTTCTTGTCAAGTTTTTTTGATGATAACAAAGTATTTTTTAAGTAATTTATCCGGAGTATTTGACATTTTTAACTTATATTATTTACATAACATATCGGCGGTTACTTGTAGTTTCCTTATAGTTTAAAAGTTATATAACTTTTAGCTTCATGAATTTGGTATTGAAATAATGAACTTGACTATATTAATGTTTCCAAATATTATAACTAAATTCGAAAGTGCGGACGTTTTTATACTATTTTTTTCTAGACTCTCCATCATGATACAAAAATATTTTACAATTTTTATGACTAGAATCAAATAAGTACATTCATTTTTTATACTTATTATAAATTATAAATATGAGATACTAAACAATATTATCGTTTTTAATATGGCTTGAGTAATTGTCTTATAGTTGTTAGTATATTGCGTTTCGTGTCTCTGACGTTGACATTGCATCTCATTAGCTGCACCTTCGAGGAAACGAAGTCAAGTTTTTTGGAACTTCAACTTGCATGCAACTAAAAAGCACGCAAAAATATCTAATATTACTTTTGCTTATGCGCTAAAATTACATTTTTACCACTGACTATCAAGAAAAGATTGAATTTAAGATATTGAGAAAGTGTTGATTAAAAAACTCTTTCTACTCAATTTTAAATCATAATTTAATCCAAAGTAGATTTTTACTAATTATTGTTCAATACGATGATTTTAATTTCAATAGTCTGCTTCGGTGTACTAAAAATTGAAAATTCTCTTATTGTAGATCTGGCATCCAATATTAGTAAAAACTTTCTCGAACAATAAAGCTTTCACAACCATTCAATGGATTACAATTGGTGGTCCGATTCTGACTTATTTATGTAAAATGCCTTTATTATTCTCATTGTTTTGAATAAGGGATGCTTTAAATGTAAATGGCTTTTAATAAATTTTATTTATTTGATTTTAAAAACTTTGTTAATCTTTGATAAAACTATTTAATATTTCATCGGTTACTGAAAAGAAATTTTACCTATACAATTTTTAATGAATTTATTGTAATTTATAAAAAAATATCCTTGTTACTAAAAATGCACAATTGCTATTTAAAATTTATAATTTCGCTGTAATTAAAAACTGCTTAAATCCACATATTCAAATATATGCAAAGTAAATTAATCTGGCTTCTTTAAATTTGAGAGAATGCAGGTCAATGAAGATTGTTCTTTTCAGGGATTCGCAACGCGTCTGTGGTGTAAAACAGGGAGAAACGCGTTTTAGGATGCTTTTAACGCGTAAACTTTATCGTAATCTTAGATACTGGCGGAGTGCAAAAAAGGCCAGGTAATCGCACGAATGCAGGAAAACACTGCAGTTTAAGGTCGGAAATCGACTATCACACTATTACACTGCGACTCTTGTTTATGGCCAAATTGCGAATTTTATGAGGAATTGTACTTTATATTTTTCGTGCTTTGACTGGACATTGACTTTTGATAGGTACCATTAAACTCTATATTTAGCTTGTTTATACATAAATATAAATAAAAGTTAAGTTAAATTGTTTAGAAGAATGAAATCATTGAGTAAAGTCCTTTTTTGTTGAAATTTACAACTATAAAACGAAAATGTGAATCGTAACCGAGTCGTAAATTTCTTAAAACGGCGTTGATGTGCTCTATTTAAATCTCTGATAATATATCGTTGGATTGTAGAAAGATTTTCTATTTAACTCGGACAATTGGCTAATGGAATTCTACTTGTTTATGACCTGCACGAGATAATTAATGTGATGGATTTAAATTCGCTTAAATAAAAGAGCTACTCGGTATTGCTTTTGTTTGAAATAAATTTATGAACCTACATTTTCGGTCTTTTATTTTACATATTTTTTATAATTAATATAATAGAGTTTTATGTTTTATTTTGTTTGGAATAATTCATTACACATAAACTTTTAATATTAAATTAAATAATTAGTTTAACAAAAATGTTTAATCTTAATTTAAATTATTCAAAAATAAATAAGTAAACAAGGAATTGGAAAAGGATTAATGAAAATCAACGCATTTAAACTTCTTTGTAATAAAATTTATTTGAAAATCGAATAATAATGACAATTTAAAATACAAAGTATTCAACGCAATGAAAAAACGAATACTTCTAGAAATAGATTTCAGTAGATAAAATAAAAAAAGAGAAAAAAAAACGTAAAATCTTATTATCGTCAGCTATAATAATAAACGCCTTTACGCACTAAAACGAATCACCTGACGAATTTGCAAGATTAGCGATGAGGTTGGGTTGCAATTAAAGCAACTTATTCAAAAGCCTCGCGACATCGCGGAAGCAACACATAATTACTAAAAGCTACCTTTATTACATCTGATTTTTTGATAAAAGTATTCAGCGGCGTCGGTCACTGCTGTGAATCACAATATATTTCGAATAAGCCTTTTATTTTGTGAAGGTTATAATGTTTAATACTGATCGCTCGGCTAGAAAAAAAGTAAGTAAGAGCGAGCTCAATTCAATTGTAATTCCGCAAATACTTTTTTTTCAATCGATCCTTTACGTAGACGTACGCAAGATCGCTTGACGCTCTTCTTTCAAAACGCAAAGGGTTCAATTCAAAAATCGAACCGTATAAAACGAGATGAAGAAAAAATAAATTTCATAAGGCTTCTCAGTAGTATAAATATTACAAGAATATTTTGAAATTACGATTATAAAATGAACAAAGTACACATATACGCATCAAAACACTATTCGATCTCACCTTCATTTGTCAGACTTCGAGTATACACCTCTCGTGTTATGATACTATTTACTTTTTAAAATATTAACAAACTTCTAAAAAGTTGTCTGCACATTTTCTTGTCCTTAAAGTCAATAGTTCTGCAAGAAACATCCTTGAATTCCGGTTTTCACAGAAAACAATAATGCTTCGTTGCAGGACTTTCGCTTTTCGTTTAAAAGTTTTTCTCATATCGTCCATCTATAAGTACTTTTATCATGAAAGGCGGAAGTTGATTCAGGTCCCTACAAGACAGCTCGATAGAAACATTCAGAATTATATGTAGGAATTTATTAAGATACTCAGTTTCTCTGTCTAGTTTTCACGTCTTCCATTTATAAATAATTTCCATTAGAAATAATTTCGATTAATCGAAATTATTGACTTAGGCTTGTACCTCAAATATCACTGTAACTCCTATTTGATTATACAAGGAACAGTAATTACAACAACGAGTTTTCGTCTGTATTCTACTGGACGATTTTGTGTATAATTATTGTTACTGGAACTGATTACAAAGAAGGAGAGTACACCTACTTACGAATAGCAACGTAATAGTGAACGCAAGAAACCCTTCTTAATACCTACAGTTTCCACATGTTCCTATCAGACTTATCCAGGACTTAGTACAAGGAGACTTTCAATGGGAGACGCGGCATTATTATTTTGTTTCATAATTTTCGTTAATAATACTATAAATAAGTAGTAATAAAAAGAGTTATGCGAAAAAATGAATGAAAAATTAGCGCGAGTGCTTTATCATAATCAGGCCATGCCAGCATCAACCCTAAAGACAAAATCCGCAGTTCCGCTTTCGCGCGATCTATTGACTGGATGCTTTCTTTTGTTCGCCCGCGACTCGGGTTTTCAAACTTGTCGCTGCGAGCTGAACTCATCAATGAATCAAATCTTAAATCCTATATCACATACATCGTTTCCGTGTTTTCGTCATCGTCAGCGTCATCGTCTATTTGCTTCAGCGTAAACTCCGATGCGTTCCGTACCGATCCGTAAGCTCTTCGACGCGACGGATGGCAATACTACTACTCAAGCCAGATCAGGCAAAAGTAGTACCTCTTTCGCTGCCAACGCTCATCAGAGTCTTCTCATCGCGAGCGATTCGGCATCGCGAAGAGATAGAGAGAGTGAGAGATACGCGCTGCGTCCTTCGATGGGGGGTTGAGAGTGTTGCAGCTGAGAGAGTGGTGTCAAAGTCCTCGTCGTGACTCGATTGAGCAGCGACGGGAGCCCCGACGGAAGTGGTTTTTGCGAGAGGATTCAGAGAGGATTGCACTCACTTTTTCCGTCAGCGCAAAACCTCCTCAATCCAGCTGTGTCACTTTTCTCTTGACCCCGCCATCGGGGAGTAGCGGTCCCGACACTGTGAGCTTTTCCTTCAAGTATTGGTAGTGCCTCAGCCTGCTTACAGCATAATCCTGGAATTCATCATTAATATAAGTCGATTGTACACAGCCGTTCATTTGGTAGATAATAGTTTATTTCAAAATTGGATTCTTACCCAGTAGCCAAACGGAATTTGAGAGAGTTTGGCATTGACAATACTCCATAGTCCCCAGAACAAGTCACTGGCTAGAGAGAACAGTCTGATTTCGGCCATCATACGTTCCTCCTCGGTTTGGCTGTCTTTTCCAGCTGTCCTCAAGTAATTTCTGATGAAGTTGAGCTGTTAAGAGAAAACAACGTTTAGATTGCGGCTCAATAGAAAGTTAAAGTCTACTACAAATCACCGATTGAATTTAAATTTTTAATTGCAAAGAATTGAGATAAGTTTATCAAAAATGCTGATTTGATTATCAAATTATGATTTAAAACCAACAAGCTTATGACCAAATGGTTACACAATTTATCTAAAAAGTAATTTCTGAAGTTGCTAAAAAATTTCTTTCAAAAAAATGATTCTGATCTACTTTTATTTTAACATTTCAAGTTTGTAATATTTTAGATAAACTGCGTTAATTGTAATTGGTTACGCGATTAATATGTATAGACAGAGCATTGCTCGATACATTTATAGTTATACAATATAGAGTTTGAGAATTTTTCTTCAATGTTTTTATAAAAATTAAAATTGCAAAAATTAGATTTTTTGGTCAATTGATTACTGATGAAAATAAAAAGAACTTTAAAACAAGAACTTATCACACGAGAAGAAACAGCCTCAATTAACCAAGCAATTTTCAAGTACAGAGAAGATGTAAATGTAAAGTGCCACAACCAATTTTTTATAGAGTTGCAATGCATAGAAGTAAAAAATAAATTTCATTTTCAAATACTGGACGGATTATATTGCAATTTAAATTTATAATCAGAACTACCAATTTATTATAATTTTTAAGTAGATATAGTAAATTAAGCCATGATTGATGACATGAAATGGTGAACATAATGCGATTTCAAGTTGTCGTTAGTCTACAAATGAAATTTTAATTGAGCAGTAATTTTGTGCATGCTTCAAAAAAAGAGTATAAAAAGGAAAAGGACAGAATTTAGGAGAAAAGAGTCCCCATTAATCGAGACTTGATTGATCGCGTCTTTACTTTTAATGCCAAATCAAGTAGTAAAATAAAAAAAAAACAAAATATAAAGTTACAAAGCAACAAAATTTGATAAAAAGGTATAAATGTAGTAGTAGAATCCAAGAAAGAAATAAAAATTTTACAGATATTAGTCAATGCTCGGCGATGCAAAAGGAGCATGAGCATAAAAAGTGATCCAAATTCTTGTGGGAGAGTGTTAGATTACCAAGACCTTACGACCACTTATATTTTCACAACGCGACAAAGTCAGGGTATCACAAGGTCATGGCTCATCGGAAATGAGCCAGTGTGCCATTCCGTTTTCAATCGGAACGTTGCGCCGTCGCGTGAAAAAAAAGCGTCCAGCGTTACACACTCTAGATCTCGTTCAGGGACGCTCATCCGAAAAGCTATTACGTTTGTTCTGCTTGGTCAAAAAGTCCATATAAGTTCCTATAAAGGCTGTATGTGTGGTTCGTGCTCGAGTGTACCATTTACTGAAAGCTAAAGCTTGTAATGACGCTCTTCAAATAAAAACAAGCGTACGAAGAAAGAAATAATTGGACCGGCACACTCAAGAAATATATTTAAATTGACAAGAGTACGATATAGATTCACATTTATAAATGTTATATAGAAATATGTGATGAAACTGCAATCAATAACTTTGCGAGCTTTGAAACGTAAATGGATTGTGAATTTAGAAGGAACTAATCACATATTTCTATACAGAATAATCAAGAATCTACAAAGTTCCATATACAAATCTATGATACCTAACCTGTAATGTCCAGAACAGGTTGCCGCACTACAATTATAGGAACATATATGCAGAATTTTTAACGACTGGGCCCTACCAGAGGTAACGATTTGCTTTTTCAAGGTTGTAAAAAAAGGCTTTTCTCTGATATTAAATCTGAATGGGTATTCGATTGTTTTGCTTTTAAACGAGGTTACAGAATCGACTATTGAGAGTGCGTGGTTGAGGTACTCGATTGTTATGCTGCAGAGGCTTGAGGCTGGCGCCGGACCCATCGTGTGCTTCTCTCGTCGACTTGGGCGGACAAAAAGGCACCCCACGAAAGGGCGCCTCGTGTCGTCTTCCTTCGTGGCGGCTTCTCCTGGTTCATCTCATGTTCTCAGTTCATCTCTGACCTCGCTCATCTGCGTGTCTGTCTGAGCAGATTGCCGGATTTCCTTCATTCACAGTGTCCCCCCATATTGTGGGTGAAGACTTTGCGAAGGCAATCATATCCGTGCCTCATGTCTCTCTCAGTGCGAGTTTGCGGTCCTGTGAAACTAATACATACACACGCAACACACGCCAAGGTGTCCTACCCCCGTTCTTGCTTAACTTCGCCTAACACTTATGATATAGATTTAACTTTTTCTTTTAAATTTTATTTTTCTCAGTTTCGCGTTGGCTATTCAGGTTTAATCAAAGATGGAATGTGACATGCGTTCTTGAAGTTTGCATCAGGCAAGCAAACTACGCGAGACGCTATGCAATTGTAATGGTTCAATTTTTATTGAGCAAAATAAAAATGTAATTGTAGTTTAAAATAAGGGAACTTTGCATTATTTACTGCACGAAAGTGCATGTTGAACACTAATTTTATTTGACTATTTAATGTAGCGCCGTTTTGCACTGCGATCACTTTGATTGCTTGCATTGGCGATTATACTAATTTTAAAGGATGTTGTGAAATGCAATATGATAATCAATTGATTCTACTATTTTTAAAATGATGAACAAAAATTGATAAAACAAGTAATTTTTTTTCACGAAACGAAGTTTTTTCTATTTTCTACGTCATACATCGTGTATCTTTATATTTTCCTTTCGTGCGTTAAAAAAAAACATTGAGTTTACCCGTTGTTCATTTCCTCGTGCAATGATTATTGAAGAAACAAGTCATTATTGAAGCACAAATTGAGCTAATTTTGTATTATTTGAATAATTTTCTTCGATAAACCCATCTTGTACGTTCTTTCTTTTCAAGAAAATATCAAAAGACAAAGACCGTATAGGCAAGTTAATCAGCAGTTAAATTATTCACCAAAAACTATAAAATTAACATTAAGTATAATTTATGCTTTTAGTAATGGCTTGCTCGTCTGCTTTAATTTCTTTGTGATACTCGATGTACGACATTCAATGGCAAACTTTTTACGTGATATGCTAAAAATCATACGAAATGATTCTTATATATACTTACAATAGACTGATTAAAAATCTAATACATATATCACGTATAAACTATGCCAAATGTTACCTATCCTAACGGTATAGGTATTATAAAAACAACAATTGCATCTAAATAGTTCCTCGGAAATTTAAGATGAATGAAACAAAACTTAAATTGGAATCTCATAAAATGCAATGACTTGAAGCTAAATATATATATGTATAATATATATGATAATAAAAACAAGAAATGTCGACTCGTAAACAGTGGAAAATATAGTTTGAAAATTGGATTTCTTACCAAGAGTCTGCAGAGTTTCTCAACTCCCCCAAGTCCCCCCCGAGGCGCGTCTTACCTTTTGCTCTTTGGTCGGTCCAGAACCGCTACGCTCAGTGAAGAAGGGATATGATGGGGCCGTATAATCGTATTGCCATTCGAGAAAGTGATTAGCGACGTCGAATCCCCGGTAATTGTACGAACAGTATTCAAAGTCAATCACCACCAGTTCGGGCTTTTGGGTGTTCTGGCGTAAAAGTATGTTGCCCTCTTGCATGTCGTTGTGGCAGAAGACGACGGGATGCTTCTGTTGTTTGACTACGGATCTAAAAGCAAAAATTATTTATCATTTATTTGATTTTTTCAAGGAAAAAAATTATTTAACAATCATAACATATAAAAAACTGTAAGTCTCACAACTCACTTGAACCAATTGATCTCGCGTTCGAGATTGATGGTCTTGATGAAGCTGACATTGTCGAGCTGGCTGCTGTCGATGTCCTCGATGTTCTCGAGAATATCCGTAGCCGTGTCGAGCCACTTGTCCATGGTGTCCCAGAGCCACGTGGGCTCCTTGCTGATGGGCACCTGCATCGAGTGGATCTGCGCCATTTTCTCGGCTATGAGGGTGCTGAGGCAGGGATCGGCGAGCTCCTTGGTGAGCAGAGGCCTGGCCGGTATGTACTCCTCGATTCTGCCGCCCGGAAAGATGCCGTGGAGCTTCGGGCCAAGTCGCCTCTCCGACAGGAGCGTGAAGATGACGGACTCGGTGATCAGACCCTCGAGAGCCCGCTCGCCGTGGCCTTGGCCGTAGAGCCGCAGCAACACCTGCCTGGGCTCGCCGCGCACCGGGATCGCACCCTCCGGCAATTGGACATTGTACAGCCAGTTGCTCAGCCCTCCACTGGAATGGTAAGAGATCGGTTAGCTGGTGAATTTCACTTGGTTTTGAACGTTTATGCGGGGCGTCGTTTGATGGTAAAGAAAACCAATTGATTGAGTTGAAAAGTGAATGAGTTAGTTTTACGATAATGAGACATTCCAAAGTTCAACCGGTCGGACTTAATAAAATGAATATTTTCGTAACGGGCCTAAAAATAGAAGTAAGGAAGCTGATGATGATCACGTTTCTGTTTTAGTGAGACGCGATAAAATTATCTTTGGTTACGACACAGAATTGATGTCGAAGGGAAATACAAATTTTCCATAAAATTTTATCTGTGAAAGCAGCATCTGAAAAAATTTTTCAATCCAAATAAACAAACAGATGGCAATCATTGTTTGGAGACGTTGATTGCAACTTATAAGATTGGAATTATCAATAAATTAAATTGATTTGGCAACAATTTATTGTTTATTCTCAAAAGAATCAATGTTTTCCCAACGATATATGCATGAATAATGCTTCGTTTAAACTCAAATCAATATATTGATTAAATGTTTATTTTAAACAAATTCATTATGTGCGTTACTTGGAAAATTTCATACTTTTTATGTTCACCTTGCATGTCGATAAGATAATAATTGAAATGATATAACAAAAAACTACATTAAACTGCAGTATCATAAGCTTTCACCGTTTAACTTTTTTAATTGTGCTTGATACTCGTTACATCAGCGTTCAAAATACAACTTGTGTGATTTGATTCGCAGCTCACGAAAGAAAGTATTTAAGATAACGATTGATAAGAATTAATTAAGAATCATTTTTATCAGACAATTTAGTTTATCCGAAACAGAAACTTCTTACTTTCATTAAGAATGATATATTGTACCTGAAGAAGCATCATTATATTTATCGACTAATGTACAAAAAATTCATTTTTAATAAGTAACAGGAAAATGCGACAAAAAGTGATTATAGATAATTCACAAGTAATTTGAACTTGAGTTATTTCATGGTTGTTCTTATCAAACGTGTAGTGTTCGTCTGGCATGCCTCTTTGTTCTTAATAATACAGCTTTAAACCAACAGCTGGCTTTCAAGGTGAACGTTTTTGCTTGAAACTTGTAGTCGATCGAACGATAAAGCCTAGGATTTACATCAAAGAAACATCTGATATTTGCTTAAACTTGTCATAAAATTTCTCGCTTGAACAACAATTTTTTAAACGCGATAAAATAACGCTTTCCGAAGTATAAATTACAAAATACCTACGATTTTAAACCTACAAGTTTTACAAAAAGTTTTTGTGCCGTTGAACTGAATGTTTTTCTATCCGTTCAAGGGACAATGCCTACTAACCTTATCCTCTTGAGAATGATGTTTTCTGCGGTAACGTGCTTCCACACACCGTTTAGGTAGTCGCGGCAAATGCGCGCCGCTGTTGCCCTCATTTCCGGGTTGTGCTCAGACATCTGTAACAAAAAAGAACGATGATTGCACCGATTAATAGGGAATTTGGAGGTTTTCGTTAAATCGACAGATTCTAATTTACGCTGTCGCTTTGCAAAAGCGACTGTGCAAACGCGACCGCGCTTCGCAAGTCGAATAGATAAAGTTAATGATTTATGCTCGGGCCACATTTCTTACGTGTCAAGTAAAACAAATCTGTGCATTAGCGAGTCGCTTAAAATTTCCTTCCAGAACCGACGTTAAAATAAAGTTTCGTTACATAATCTTTTTAACCTGCAAAAGTATAACCTTAAATTTGAATTTTTAACGCCGAATTTGAATGTCCGACCTCGCGATAACTTACTTGAAGCATGTTTTGGCGCCAAACAAACTGAATTAGCATATTTAATTGCTTCAATTTCCAGCGGACTACTGAATCGCCCAGTTTTAAATCAATCTCTTTCCACAATCCTCGCGGTGACTTCATGAAATCTTTCTAGCTTTAAGCTATTGAAAGTCTTTGAGGATAAAGCGATCAATGCACGTCACTTTACTACCGCAATGCTACACCTGAAGGGGTAAATGCTCGATTTTCAACCGTCATGGAACGATAGCTTAGTATTTCCGTGAAAAAAAAAAATAACAATAACGTTTTATGGCCGCTGTTGACGTCGATACTTCGCAAGATAAGATATAGCAAAGAAAAAGCTAAAAGAATACGTTAAGTTCCTTAAAGAAAAAAAAATCTCGTTTACATTGTAATCTATATCCGAATGTAATTTGTTCACTTGGCATTCGGTGATAATTGTCCACGTTCGGCGAGTTATCATTTTATATCTAAACTAAGTGGATTAAAATATTTAATCCGACGAGTGTTTTAATCTGTGTGTTTAATCTACAATTCCGGAAAACTTTTAAGTTTATAAACATTTTTTTCAGCCTTCCAATGAGAAAAAAAGATTTATACACGAGCGACTTAAAAGTCTTAAGCAATAATTTAAATCTCCTCGACTTAACGACTTGAAAAATTTCGTATTTACGATGAGCGTTTCACAATTCACGTTCAAGCGTTTCACGTTCAACTATCGAGATCAATTAAATTCGATAGGAGATTCAGTCTAAAAGCAAGATTTTCTCTCCCGTATTCCAGTATTCTAGGATAGACTGTTGTGAACGAAATTTATACATTTTTAGCACTGTTAGCATCTCAGTTTCAATGATCGTGTGAAAATTTCTGATACAGCGCCAACTTATCGATCTGGTCGCGCGGGAAACCAAGGTCAAGTGCACCGCACGCATTTGGCTCTCGGCATTGCGACATGTCGCACAATAGCCTTCCCGAAATTTTGAATTCGAAAATTTAAATTAAAGTCTGGCGTGACGCGCGGTTATGTAAATTTTTTTTATCAACGTACCGCGTTTCACTTCTGCGGACGTCATTTATTTAGTATATTTTCAGAAACATTGTTAAAGTTAGGAAATTAGAAATAATTAAAAAGCATATTATAATTATTTTTTAAAAAATTCTTTTTTTTCTATTCATAATATGACAGGTGTAATTAAAATTAATTAATTCAATCACTTATGACGATTGCGATACATTTTACTAGATAGTAACAGATGAAGATAAAATTTTACTACTTTATTTTATGTCAATAAAGACAGTTTAGAAATTTGTAGGCAAATAAAGAATTTCAAAACTTATAAAATAATAATAAAGCGAAACAATAAAGTTTTATTAAATATTCTATGCACAAAATTGCAGTCTAATTATATAGCAGCGTTAAAGCTAAAAATGTGTACTATAAAAAAATATAAAAATAATATAAGTTGTTTAATTTAAGCAACTTTCTAAAATCATTATTACGAGAAAGTAGATTTTTTTACTAATATGAAGCTCAAAAAGAAGAATTATAGTAAAATCATAAAGCGCTGGTGAAACTAATAATAAATTAATGTAGTCCACTCGTGGATTACCTTGATGCAATACGCTACTAAGTTTCATGCGCATGAATTCTATGGCAATCTAGATCATATTGGAAAAAAAAAACAAATTCAACATTCCCCTAAACTCTCTAAAAACAGCACAAGCATCTTAAAACATCCAAAGGAAGAGTGAAACATGACCAAAAAACCATGCAACCACCTATCAAGTATATACGCAATCGCCGCTCTCGTCTACCTCAAATCCACCCCTCCCCCCCTCTGCCCTCGACGTAATCAAACGAAAAAAAGCAAGTGCTACAAGGTGAGTGAGAAGAACAGGATCATGAGATAGAATTACCCAATTCCGTGCCTGGAAGTATCGAGAGATTCAGCGAGAAACCCTGGCGGAGTCGAGCCCTGCCATGATCTTAAAGGCGCGAACGTTCGCCGACTGGCGCACCAGGCCTCGGTGTTCACCCGAGGGAAGGGCCGGCCCGAGTCTGCGCACTCCAGCGGACGATCAATATTGTTTTCCGCCCGCTCCGCTGGCTCGATACACGTGTCGCCGGCAGACGACGCTATTATTACACATCGCTCGGTTATAGTCCCTCGAATTCGTCCTGTTCAAAATTCGATTGTCGATAAGGTATACGAATAACGATCGTTTGGCGAATGCATTTCGTGTTTAAAAGGGGAGACCGACAGTCTTGACTCGGATATATGTAATCAAAACTTTGCCCAGATTGTTCAGCGGACGAGGCTCCGGAGCGCAGAGGTGAATAAAACGATCGGCGCTCTTGCGTCATCTCTCTCGAGTGCAGACTCAACCGGGGCTGACACGGAACACCGTAATCAGACAATGTTTACGCGCGACGCGACGACGACGAGTCGATATTTAATAAACCCGAAACGCGAGACGAACGTCCGCCGGCAGTGATTGCTCTTTTTTTTTTATCCGCCTCGCCGCGCGAGATAAGTGCGGCTTTTAACGACCGCGCGCACATTTGTGAGCTGTCGCGGATTTCGTAAGTTTTGCGGACTCCGTACTTAAGTTAGAACGCGGCGGGGCAAAAATTTCCTCGCGCGCGCAGAGTCAACATCTGATCAAACACGTCGCGGCTCTTTCGTCGAGATACAGCGACCCTTGACGGCGAATTCCGTTAAATATTCCGCGCTCTAAATCTTCGCGGCGCAGAAGTAAATAGAAAATGCCGCCGGGGAGAGCATTGTTTGGCTTTGTCGAGCGCTCGCTGATTAATCAAATTTGCAAATACGGAATTTTACTTGGCCGTAGGTGCCAAGCGTCGTTTTATAATGCCTCGGCAAATAGAAGAGAGAAAACATTGACGCATCTCGACGGAGAGGTAAATATGTTTTGGGAACATTTTGTTGATAGAGAAGTCTATTGTTGCGGCGGGAGAGAATTTTCAAGAGCGCGTTAGAAAACTGTTGACTGCGCGATTCGGCCTGGCGTGAGTCACCGTTTAGTAAGGGGTTTTTACACCTCGCTGCCAACTGATAAGTCTTCGGCGATTCGAAACGTGTAAATATGTTATTAAGGAATTCTGCTCCGAATGTAAACATTTTAGAAATTCGTTTGCAATAGTCACGAGATTAGTCGAAAGACGCGAGAGGTGTGTTTACCTCCGCCTACGTCCATAATTCAGGTGTTACCTAATTTTGCACACGATTGCGGAAAAACCAATTACAGTAAACATTGAAGTTTGATAATAAATCAATGTTCGGTAAATGAAAAAACAAATGTAAAAAAGATCCCACGATCTTTCCAGAAAGCAATTTCAGTCCGTCCAAGCTTACTGGGCAAACAAACGCCATCCACACACCGCATTACTTCACCCCAAATTACGTTTGACAAGGTACTGTCCGTCTCCTCCGCAGAATCCGCCAGGATTCTGCGTATAATCGCGATGGCACGCATATCGGAGGGCGATTTCGTCCTCGTCCTCGCCTCCCGCACTCGTATACGACACCCAAAATCCGCACGGGAGATCGAACGGCGAAGACTTTTGGAATCGCGAGGCGACGAATTCCGCGTTCGAGAGACTGCCGGCGCTCGCCGAGAGAGAGCCGACCCTTTTTCGCGGGCGCCGCGCGGCTAATAATAGAATTGCGCAACCGCGACGAGAGAGAAACGACAGCGAGGCGCGCAGGTTTCTGCTCTTTCGCGGCTGAGAAAATCGACGATCCCGGGCATCGACGACGACATTCCCAGACGCTCAAGGTAATCTCGCCGCCGTCGCCCGAATGCCGAATTGTCTTGCGGCGTGATGTGCGCTTCCGCGGTTAACTGATCTGATTGATCGGAGTCGGATCAGTTGACGAAGTTACGGGAGAATACTATGAATGGAGATAAGTAGGTATCCGAACAGTAAGGTAGGATTGTTCGTTATAGTGCTGAAGTTGATTATATAATGTACAAGGATCGGGTTACATGTTTTTTTTTTTTTTAATGAAGTAATTTTGCGGTAAATTAGAAGCGACTACATTACGGAATTATTGATAGTTTTTCATTGAGATAAGAATAATTAATTAATTAATTATACAAAATTTATTTCGAACAATGGCGCGTTAAATGACGCATTGGAATTTGAATAATGGAAAAGAAATCGATGAGTTTTCTTCTCTGAAAATTAATAATCGAATGAATGAAGTAGAGCAAGTAAACTGCACAATGAAAAGAGATTGAACATTTTTTAATTCATCAATACGTAAGAAGCAGAGCGCAGTTTTGCTGAGCGCGACAAAAAAATCTGCGATACGCCAGAGCGGATGTAACGAATGCGAAAAAAATTTCTTCCAGATTGCAGAGGCAGTCGTTATACCGATTTCTAAGAATATTACTGCTTACGAGGCTGTAAAATATTTAGCACTCGGCAATTAAACGTGCACAAAATACAGCTATACGCCACTTTGATAAATTAATTTTCACCTACATCTCGCTCTGATCATTATCATTCCTTTAAAAACTAACGAGGCTCGTATTGTTAAGACTTTACAATTGTGATTACAGCTCCATTACACGCGGAGCGCTACACTTGCTATAAAACAAAGGTTAAGTTTTCCATTCGCGGTCGATACGCAAGAAACAGAGGCGTCGCATATCATAAATCACCAACGTAACGCGTCGTATAAGACGGGAAACCAAGCCGCGCTAAGTAAATTCAACTGTCCTCGTTGAATTTCCTCGTTGCTTCCCTCGGACGACGTCTTAAGCTCCTGAAGCCGACTTTTGCAAGATTGCTAAACGCAGTTAATCGTCGTAGTCCTCGCGTTTTTTTTTTTTTTTTGCCGATCGGTGCAAATTGCACGGTTTTTTGTGCGAATGTTTCGACACGCAATTAAATTCGATTAAATCTGACGGAACGAAATTACCACGCATTAACGCTCGTTAATGACCCGAGACTTTTAAATGCCCGGATTCTCCTAGCCGATCAATTTACAGGCTCTTTAAATCGAGCAGAACTGACTTTTCAGGTTCCAGTTACAAAACCCGTACTACCTGCGACCGCAATCAATATTATTAACGAGGGTCCGTTTAATGACAATGGTGGCTTCTTGCATTAGGCCCAATTAGCTACCTGCTTGAAACTTATACCTGTGAGGCTCGTCGAAACTCGACGAGATTATTTACCGATCATAAATCTCTCGTTAGAAGATCCTTAGCCGATTGCCATTACCAGGTCAACTTTCTTCTGGAGAAACTAAACGACCGAATGCTGTTAAGACTCGCGGCTATAGACACTGACGTGCAAAAATTCACGTTATGTGGGACAAGGGTACTTGATTGTATACCTGAGAACGCTGGGATTTTACATACGCACCGTTGATAAGATTCGCAAAAAAAATACCAGATAAACTTGGGAAAGGTCGAGAGATAGGGATATTATTGTTATTAATTTTATTATTTGCTCTCGAGAACTTTCAATGCTTGTATTATACAATTTGTCTGAGAACATTGAGTGCACGTTTTTTACAATATACATTTATATTAGTATGGTTTCGATGGAGGTAAGGAGGTTTGAAGCTACGCCGCGAGAGAGTAATATTCTAAAAATAGAGAACTACGAGAATTTTTAAGTTCGACAATAGCTCCTGATTTAATTTTACATCGATATTTATTTATAGGCGTAGTTTGAAGATTATGCTTTGTTTACGTTTCGCGCCTTCTAAACAAGGGAAATAAAAATAGCAGAATCTAAACTTGTTCGTGAACCAAATTACTAATTGAATAAGGTTACCATCATTAACCGCAAAGCAACTCCCATTAATAAAAACACAAGAATAAAAAAAAAAAAAAAAAAAATTAAACGGGCAACGAAAGTCCATACCGTCAGTTTACATCTACGCCGTGAGAAATACTCAAGAGCCTCGTAGAATTGGGAAAGCCCCGGGACTCGAGCTAAACGGCACACCGGTCGACGGCGCCGCCAGCGTCATTTCCGATTCGAGAACCTTCGCTGAGGATATTCTTGGCTGCTCTGTATACGAGAAAAAGAGAAAGAGAGACGCCATGCGAACACCAAGAGGCCGACCTCGAGGCCGCAGGAAGCCGACGCGTAAACGAAAAGTTTTCCGTCTGTTTTTCTTATTCTTTGAGAACTGCCAGCGGCGACAATTACGTTTTTGCGAGGATTTAGCAATTACTTTTTTTTGTGATAACGAGAAATCCGGTGCAATTGAAGTCAACAAAACTGTAAACTCTATTGAAAGCGAATTTTAACTTTTCCAGGTATAACGTCAGAGTTGTGAAGATTTCGATTTTTTTACGATTTAAGCAGTTGTTCAACAGCTGTAAATGACTATTACTCCGAGGGCTTGACCTGCCTTGACAATATCGTTATCTTAAAAGTCAAGGCAGGTAAAAATTATGAAGACTGTCCTTAGAAAAAACAAGGCGAAACGGTGAATTTTTTTGAAAATTTTGACCTAACCAGATTGTAATCGGAGTATCTACCTGCACTGCAGGTGTAATATAGAATTTATGACATTTTCACCCTGGTAGTTTGCCTATTAGAAACTTTCAAGCTGAGCCTTATCTTCTTGGCGTCATTAAAAGGTGTCGTATGAAATTTATGGCCTTTGGTCCCAGGTAGTTTTCCTACTCAGTTACGCAGCGGGTGACCTGCGCCCATTAGAAACTTTAAAACTGCGCCTTATCTACTTGCACAAACATTGCACAAACAATAGATTCTATAGGCTGAGAGAAATATTTTATATTAAAAATTATAATAATATTGCATCAGTAACTTTTTTTTACAAAATTGTTAAAGTAAATGGTGAAAATTCAAATACATCTTGAGTTTCATTTTATGACAGTATTTTTATTTTACAATATACAATAATTTTTGTAATACGAATCAATTTGTTCATCGTGGATCGATAATTCGTCGCTCACATTGTCGAAAAGTTCGAAATAACTTTGGAATTGGTAATGCAGCACGCTTAAAATTATTGAATTTCGCTCCCAATTACTAATCGGCCCCAGAAATAGCAAGACTGACGTAATCCCCAAAAAGCGTTCGAATAATCGATCCAGCGCGAAAATTGGTGAAAAAAAAAGTCCGAGGCTCGTTATCGGCACCTATACACGCGTACATACTTTGGGCAGCAACTTACATGCAGCGCCATTTTAAAGGCGCCGCGTTGACACGTCGCCGAAGGCTGCTGCCTCGAGTCTCTCTCCCCTCGTATATAGTTGCATATCTGCGCCGCCGATGCCAATATATAATTCGTATCGTTCGATTTTACGTAAGACTCCCCGAGACAATTTGCCAGAGGCGCGCGCGCGCACTGCTACAAGAAAAGGCTACAATAAAAGAACTGAGGTACGTACCTTGTTGCTGACACCCATTGTGGTAGAGAGAGAAGTTCGTCGATCAAGCCGGTGAACAAAGTAAATTGAAGGAGACGAGCCGGGGAGCTGCGCTTTTGTCTCGGTACTCGAAACTTTTTTCCTTCGGTAGACGTAAGAGCAGAGAAATAAAACCACTTAGCGTCGACTCGCTTACCGGTACGGCACACAATTATTAATAAACGGTAGGAAATTCAGCAAAGGTATACGTTGAATCAGAGTTGCGAGCTTATGAGGTTCTTTGTTGGGATACGTTCGTGCCGCGGCGGTCGGTGCCAGTAGACTAGATTTTCGCCAGTGTACAACGTAGCTAAATATTTCCGGCAGAAAATATCCAGAGCCACTGCTCGCCAACTAGGAGAGGGAAGCCTGACAAAGGGAACGAGAGTGGGATTATTATAACAGTGTGCGTATCTGTATGAACGAGGGAGATAGCGATATTATTCGCTACGTAGGAGAGGTGCGTAATCCAGATATAGATTCTCAAAGGTAGAGAGAGTATCGAAAGCTTCTGCTGTCTGCTACTACTGCTGCTGCTGCCGCTGCTGCTGCTACGTCGTAAGCAGGAATGCGAATGGCTATAGTAGACCTGCCTGCAGTCTCTAACCAAGGAGTTTTCGATGCCCCCTCCAACGATCCGGGGGCTTTCCCTTTTAACGCCGGCAGTGCGACAGAGACGGAGAGCGCGGTTATTCAGAAGTGGGGAGTCTCTCGGTCTCGCACACATCGTTTTATTCTTCTGGGGTCTCTGCGACGATTCGTTTCGAGGTGGGGGAAGTCTCGCGAGCCTCCTGCTCGACGAGAGAAACGAGAATGCGATGCTCCGAGTTGTGTCTATAGACGCGAAAAAGTGTTTTACTTTATAGGTGTCATTGGTAATCGACGATGTGCGACATGTTTTCTTTTTAGCTAATAGAGCTCCGCTGCGTTCCGGCGAGTTGTTTCGCCTTTTTTCCTTATCGGAGCCAGTTACGAACACAAAAGCAGTTTTCATGCTTGGCCTATTGAACGATACCATTGTTATATTGTTTCATATAACTTAATTTTTTCTTTATCATTTCCTTCCAGCAGCAATTCAAAGTAGGCGAACAGAGTTATAATTATGGAAGAAAGAAAATGTAATTTAGAAAAATCCGTAATAATTTAATAAAAGATAGAAACAATTAGCCTTAATTTCAAATGTCTAAAACGGAAAAAGTACACGGTAGTTTAAAATTTTAGTTCGACGAGGTGCGCTAGGTGTCGCTTATGAAAATTCTGATGTTACGTGGCTAAAATTTCCGACCGCTATGCTATGGAAATCCCCCATCTGGCGTCTTACGAGATACCATACATTCTGAAAATAGATTCCCATTTCAACTCGAAACACATGTTTAAGGTTCCTTCTTTCAAATTCTAACTTCATTCTCGGAAATTAAGAATTACGTTCTATTTTAAAAATTAGTCTTTTAATTTAACAGTAAAAATTGTTTTAATCATTTCTATCGTAAAATAATAGGAAAAGCGTCGATTTTATTTATTTTTCATTTTTTCCAAAGCTGACGTAGAATTTTTAAAAGAAACGATTAACTCTTTTGAGTTAAAAAGGTCGATCAGAGTACGCGATTCGGGGCAGCCGAAGAAAAAGAACTGTAAAGTTATTCCACCGAACGATTCAAGATAATTTTTGACTAATCGGCTAAGCCAAAATTGCTCAAATATTTCCCTGTGGCTTGGCGTGTTTCGAAATTTTGTTTCTTGGAACTTGCATTTTATGTAACACACCAACTCAGCGCCACTAAATTGTGAGAAAATGGCGGCTGAAAAAGTTACTTGTAGCGTGGCAAAGCTGACGTTCATACATGTACGCAAGAAGAATAAATAAATAATAATTAATATAATATTCCAATGCATTATTATTTGTACAGATAAGAAATCTTATGCAATATTACGCATTATTCGCGAACGCGAATAAAAAAAAACTGCCAGTGACGTAAATATAATAACGTGAATTAACAATTATTACGCTTCTGGGGAAAAACGTTGTTTTAATGGGAGACTATTTTCGCTCCATTTTAGGACTATTAACCTAAATATCTCACTGCCTTCTTGCTTACTGCAACCTTTGATATTACTATACCTTTGTAGAGGCAGTACCCAAGAAGCAATGGAGGCGTTTTCTAGAAATAGTTTGCATTCATGCTGACGTTATTGGTCCAAATATGATACGGCACGTGTAAAGGATATTTGTACACGCAAAATGATAGGTCGTGGGACGAGATCTGATTTAGTTTATTTAACTTTTTAATTAATTCAATCAATTATATTAAATAATATGTTTTACGTTGGGAGTAAATCAATTTTTATACTTATGATTTCCTTGGTTCATTAAAGATTTTGGATTATTATAAGTGTTAAGTTTAAAACTGGGTTTTTTTGTCGTAAAATTTTTAAGTGCAACTTTTAAAAAGTAATAATTTATTTGCATTACATTGTTTTACGGAAAAACAGCTTTAGATCGAATAAATTAATGTAACTACAAATAAAAATGTATATATTAAGCCCAAAAATGTTAAGGCACAATATCGCAATTATTAAATTTTGTCTTTGTGTGTCTATTATTCAATTTTTATTTTCGTTTACCGGATTAACAATCTACTAAAACTAAAATATTTTTTAAGAGCATATCAAGTTCTTGCCAACAGTAATCTTCATTGCATCAGTTTTAATTGTTGTGAACATGGTATTTACAACATTTTTTTATCAATTTTCCTATTTGTTGTGTCATTTACCAGGATAAATTTTAAGACGCAGTAAAACGTTCTTGTTTACTGCAGGAGTTAATAAACAGTTTTTTAAAAAAGACGCATTTTTAAAAAAATTTTCCGAATCGATCAAGTATAATATTATACGAGAGAAAGTTAAAACAAAAATAATTCTACTGGCAGTAGCGAAATTAATTATTTAATTCTTTATTCAATTTCCATGGTTCTTGCATTTACTTGAAGATAACCCGTTGGACAAATAAAGAAAATATGCTTGATATGCATTTATAAGATGCGTACCTTGAACATTTTGATGCAATTATTATTAAAACATTTTGATGTGTTTATTACGGCTTGTCTTTCATTAAAGTTAATTCTTATCATTCTTATACTTTGCAAAAGAACCAGTTTTATTACCAGCTGTTCAAAGTAAGGCTTAAAACTTTCTTCTTTATTAACGAAGATTTTTACTGTAAAGAATAAAATTTTTTTGCAAATTACAAATATATGGTAAATATTTTTCGAATAAAGTCTAATAGCTCGTAAATTTTTTTTAAAACGATTATGAGTCTTCAATAGCTTTGGTTTTTTATCGAGTTAAAGTCGCTTTACATTTAATTAAAGGCAATAACAGGCAATGAGACTCTATATGAACGGATGGGTCACGCGAGTCCAATTCAGTTTATCAAATTAGACTGTTCGGAGTCTATCTAATCACACGAAATTGAATAAAATGCTACAATTTTTTCGCGACCCCGCAACGTTATTTAAAATACGGCACTGCGTTATTTATTTAATGATACGCAAACTGAGGATTGTGCTCAATCACTTATTTATATACCACCAATCGTTCAAACAAAAATCAAAAAAAGCAAAAAAAAATTTAACACGCAAGCATATACCTGCAACCACTCGAGCCTCCGCGCCACCTGATTCCCAGCTTCTCTTCTACCAAGTGCCTCCGTAAAACAATGCGTAAACCGTCAACCGAATTCCTCGAGCGGTAAACCCGCGCGCACCGTTCCTAGCCGAAACTAGACCGAGCGGCACGTGTCGGCGGGTGTTTGGCGTATTCGCCGCGCAAAAAAAAGAGAGAAGAAACCGGCCCGCCGACAGCTGGCGAAACCGCGACGTCGTCGCGATGACGATAAATCGACGCGCGCGAGGAGCAAAAATTTCTTCCCTCGGAATGCGCAATGTACACACACGCACGCGCCGCTACTCGCCGACAGACGATCGTTCGTTCACCTGGCCGTCGTCGTCGAAACCTTGCGCGCGAGCGACCGAGCGAGCGCATGGCAACGCTTTAAAATTAGCGCGCGTCACTTTTTCGCGGAGAGCGCCGCCGGTTATTTTTGGGGATCGATGCGCGCGCGGGATATTACGTCGGGATATTATGCGATAGCCCCGCGGGGGTATATATCGAAAAGTCGATCGACCGACGTGTGCTCGCGGCTCGGGGACCGAGCCGAAACGCGGATGACCTTGACGCGAGGGCGGAGCGCGATTTGAGCTTTTGCGTTTTGCGGTTCTGTGAGTACTGGTTAGAGTAATCAGGTGTGCTTAAGTCAATGAAAATTTTTATGAATAATATAGAATACCTTTATGGTAATGTATAAGGTTTATCAATGAGTTCTTGATGTCGTATAAATTTTTTTGAGAAATAATATTTTGTTCAAGAGGTGTTTACCTGATTTTCTGAGAACGAATGACAAAGTCTAACGTGACTTGAAATTAATTATTCAAAACGCCTCAGTGGCAAAACAAAATTGTCGGTCAATGAAAGAGAAGCTAAAAAAATTCTTTCGTTCTTGTAAATTGTGAAGAAAAAGTTTGTTAAAGATAGCAAAAAATGAAAAATTATATGAATATTTATTCGTGACGTCAGATTTTTTTTGTTCAAACTCTTCGTCTCGATATACAGCCTTTCATTTCGTCTTGATATTCTTTTCAATGTCAAGAAAATGAATTCAAAAAGGAAGAAATTGCTTCCAATTTGCATAAGAATTGCGCATGCGACATTTTCGTCCCCAATTTTGTGAAAAAAGTAATCGCGAACAGTTGAAGGAGAGGTACAAATTGATGGTATCATCATTATTATAAGATTATTAGACAAAAAATTAGGTGTTTCGTATTCTGAAGCAACATAGTTGCTGTGCAATAAATTTTAATGCCAAGTTTAATTAATTTCAAGGAGCAAATCAATTTTAATACCTTTAAATGTAAAATAATTGTTTCTTATTAAATGAACGTAAATGCATGCAGTGTATTTCATTCATTTTACTATAAAAAACTGAAAAAATTATTCAATTATTCAAAAACATAGATTCGTCGGTACTAAAACTTACGTAACGCTGAAGTGCAGTTTGTTTCCTAAGTGCACAGTATTCGGTGCAAATGTATAAAACTCGAAAAGGAAGTATATCGTAAAAATTCATTACGCCGAGAGGCCAATCAATCCCGAGCGCTTCGAAGCAACAATCATTGAACGGTATAAATTTTTATCTCTCTTCCCGTTTAAAGAAGCATAAAAATTAACGGCGCAATTCCCGGAAACAATATCTGACCGCCATCAACGTCAAACCAATAAAGCGCGTCTCATCAAAATCGCACACAATCCTCGAAGGTCCAAAGCTAACATATATATATACTTACTCAAAAACTCGCAGCAATTCCCCGCGACTAGTCGGGCGGTCACGTGGCGGCAGACGAGCCGTTCATCTATTTTCCTGCGTCGCAGAAACCCGCGGTTAAAGATCCTCCGTCGAACGAATCGTATAAACAACGGCCCGCGCGAGGTAACGCACCTTTAATCGTCGGCGCGTTTCGCAGCGGTGTGTCACGTGCGTCGGCTTGTTTACATCCGTACGTATTACGACGAAAAGCTCGCTTTCGCAGCCGATCGAGCCTCAGACTCGAAGGCGCGACGATGCGCGTAACGCGATGAAATTCGGGAGGCCAGTTAGTCCGCGGTGGAAGCTAAGAAGCCACGTGCTTATCTAATTCTTGTAATTGTACGTCTCTCGGCGCGGCGCTCGAGTTCTCTCGTTAGTGGAAAGTTACTAGAGCTTTTGGAATTGGTGCCGCGGACGAGAACGACCTTCGAGGATGGACTGGTAAACTGTGGCGTTTCTTCTTTTTTTGAGGGTCTCTCGTAATTGCCGGGAATCACGCGCGGCACGTTTTTACGCCGCGGACTGCGGAAAAGTTGCTTATTGATTTTTTGTTACACCTGCTGCGGGTTTTTCGCGAGGTGCATCTATTATTTGCCGTAGGATAAACGGTTTTAAGGCGCCGGTTAATAAGTTTTATTAGCATTATTAAGATTAGTTTATAGATAGAGGTGCTGACACGATTTGAGATTGCGCCGATCCGTGTGACAATTCTCTTTTTTAAATTTTAAATTTAAGCAAGAATAAGCGACTAATTAATTTTATTAAAATATTAGTTTTATTAGATACATAAATCATCGTAAATTAAAAAATCGGAGAAACATAATAACGAAGCGCTGATTAAATTGCTCATATAATATTCATTATTAAAATCTACGAGAAATGATAAAGTCAATGGCAATAACCTAATTTTCATTCTTCGTTTATGTTATGAATTTTCAACTTCTGATCGCGAAGAAGCTTAAATATTTCAGGTCGTTCCCACTATGCGGTGTATTGCATCATCGAATACGAGTGCTATCTGTGAGCGCGTGTATACATTTGGTTAATCAGGCGTGGAAGCTAAGTTCTATGATAAGATAAAATTTCTTCGACTTTATCAGTTAACACCTGAAAAGTATTCTTCAAAACCTATTGGAACGTCCAGCACCTCAATGAAAATATATGACACAGTAACCGCATTTTTCGACGACGTGTCAATCTTCAATCGTTCATTGCTCTATACTAACTCTTAATTTGATCAATTTTTTCAGATTAAAATAAGATCTCTTTAAAATCAATGTTGTCATTAAATTGTAATTGGTTCACTGGTTGATTTTTACTATTGATTTGCGTTCTTTAACTTGAAAAAGCTAACTTTTGTAATATTAAAGTACTGTATCTATTCTATTTCATGTGCAAAAGTATTTTATTAATATAAGTTTATAACACCGTCGAAGAAATTAATATAGGAATTCTTCAAGAACTTAAAAAACAAACATTTTTTTTTTTTAAATGAATAACTTAAACAATGAATGTATCGATATAATATTTTAACATAAATATTTTTAAGCATCAAAGGTCAATATTATTATAAAGATATTAGTAATTCGTAAATTAGATAGCTCTTTTTCCGGTATATATTTCCTTTAATGATAATGACCTATAAGCACAAAGATCTAATTCTATTAACATCCGGTATCATTTATCATAGAGTATTGATAGTATTTAAAGAATCTTATAAAGTATAATTTATTATTTCCACTGTTCTTACTTAAAAACGATTTACCAAGAAAAAAATTATGAGTCAGATATTGAAAAAAATTCAAATACAAAAGAAAATATTTTGCACTAATAATTGTTTTCGGAGTACTTTAATTGTTTTAGTCATATCTCGAGTCATATAGTAAGTTTCGCGGAAACCTAATCACTTTGTTTTCAGTTTTTCCATTTTAAACATTCAATTTCGTGAAATAAGAGCAAAGTTTTCATTGTTGATCATTATTATATTAATTTCTTGAAGTTTTTTACAATTCATTTAAACATCTTTTAATAATTTTTCGCTATAATTATATAGTTTAAATGATGGTACAAAAAATTTCAGTAAAAAATTACTATACTTTTGAAGAATAGGGAGACATACAGATCTGCAGAGCGTCAAAAAATTAGTATACTTTAGTAAAATTTAATATACTTTTAGTATTAGTAATAATATAGAATATTAATTATTTTCTATACTGCATGTATGTCTCCCCATTCCTCAAAAGAATAGTAATTTTTAATGAAAACATTTTTCTCGTTGTAGTTTATCCAAATACAATTAATATTTCGTATTATACGATCAATCATCAAATACACTTTGATTTTAAAAAGATTATGATGTTTAACGGCACTCAAGTGCATTGATTCAATCCTCTGGAATTTAATGCTTCAATTTTTGTTCAATGAGTCATCTTTCAAGTATATTAGTAAGGACAATATTTAGATACAAATTAACAAAGCAGGGCAGCGACAAAAATGGATGACGTTATAATGTATCTTTAACAAGATAATTAATTAAAAGATTAAATATACTAATATCATTATAGAAACAATATGAAATAAGCAATATTCATATGATTTATTTAGCTCAAGTTCTCCATAATTCATGTAAAATACAGTAAATGAAATAAAATTGAAATTACCAATTAGTTCAACATATTAATTAATAAAAATATTGATACCAAAAACTAAACTATAAACAAATACTTATTTTTTATTATTTTATTAAGTTTTCTTATGAAATATTTGTTATTAAAACTGTAGTCGATTCAGTGAGTCATAAATCATTTATAATTCCACGCAGCAAAAAAACTATAGTCATTTTTACACTCGATGATTCAATTCTACAAAATTGCTTTAGTCAAATTTAATCATAGTGGTAGCTCATATGTGTTTAAATGGAATATTGAACTTTGCCGTTTGATAAACTAAACTCATTCATTCACATGTGGATTTTTTCCTTGTTATCGTTGCCAATGTAAAGCGACGTGAATATCTTGATTTAATGAATCTGAAACCATAATAGCATAGTAATTAGAAACGCCAGAAGTAATAACACTTGTGATTGAATTATTGGACAGAAGTGTTATTAGTTTCATAGAAGTTTTTAAAAAATCAACAATAATTAAAATTATATAAGTTTATCCTTAAAACTATGAACTGGAAAGTTTCTCGCCGAAACAAGATTTTTAATTTATTTATTGCTTTTTAGTCGACATGAATAACTTTTAATTGTTTTTACATCTTTATCCGTAGCTCAGAGCAGCCTCGTAACAAAAATCAGAAGTTTGCTTGTCTTAAGTCACGTAGATCTTGTTTACAGAGAATTTACTTCACTATAACAAGTGGATTTTAATTTACTTCGAGAATAATTGTTCAGTTTACAATCATTTTTTAAATAAAAATTCACGACTTAAGGAAAAGAATTTTTCATTACTTCCGCGAAGATCGCTTTTTATCTATTTCATAATAAACTTTCAAATTATAAAAGTATAATATGCTCCTGAATTTATCATTTCAGAAAAGAAACTAGCTTTAATAAAGGCAACAATGGAACTGTCTCTTGCACGCTTTGTAACCTCGTAAACTCTTGCAATGTGTTGTTTATCAAAGGGTCATAAGATAAGGAAATATGTGATAAGCAAAAATCTGCCGACTTCGCAAGTCTAAGTAGCAAAAGAAAACCGCGAAGAAACAGTGCGAAAGCACTGTCGATCATTCTTCAATTATAGACTTGATAATATACTAATACTTCTATATGAGATTAATAGTGTTTTTACAAAATTTTAGTTCTTTTGCACATTTTAATGCAGTAAAACAATGGGGCTACTAAGTTTCTGCATCTTCAGAAGCTTAAGTATTAAAAATATTAAAAGTCCTAATTAGCTGCTAGTGGCAGCAATATATTGATTAAATCTTAATGGATAGAAAATCAGGTTTTACTATTTAAATTTAAATAAATTAATCACTAACAAGATGGCTAATAATTATATTGGGTAATAAATTTTATGTAATAAGGTTCAAGTGTTTTGTTTATCACATTTTTTGGATTTGATAAAGGATCGGTTATAAAGCTTTTGATATTTCCAAGATACGTCCAGTATAACAATGTAAATTATAATAGGTTGTAAATATGTTTTTACAATGCTGTAAAATTATCAATTCATCAATATAATTCTTTCATTACTTCTTGGAAGATGTAAATGCTATAAAATATGTTTTCATTTACTAATTATAATAGTAATAAAACATTTCCGATTCCATTGAGTTTATAAAATTTTTTTTTTAAATTAGCTGCAGTAAAATAATTTTATAAATTAGTCATCAATATTTGCATAAATGTTTAGAATTTGTTCACAATACTATATGTTACAGATAGATTTAAAATGGCCCCACACGTTTAAAAATTGGAACGAGTAAGAAGATGCAATGCAAAAGGAACAAGGAAATCGGACAGCTCGGCACAGCGCAACACAGCACAGCACAGCACAGCACAGCACATAAGCCAAAAGACAGTTGTTTTTTATTCTTATCTTTCCGGCTGTAGCTGCATACCAGCATCCTTGTTTAATGAGCACAAACCCAAATTTTTTTTTTTTTTAATTTTTTTTTTTAAATTGGATTTGGCTTTTTGAAACGAACCCAAAGTGCAAGAATGTAGTGCGGTGCAAGTGCATCAGACAGTACGCATGCAGTTTTACCAACCTAATTTTCTTTCAAGTAGATACAAATGATCTTGTCCGTGCATGTAAGTACTTTGCATTGCAACGTTGTGTTCTGTTTTTACATATACATGACATGGTCATATGAGTCATAAAGATTTAAATTCTTTTTCGCGTGCATTTAAATATACTTATATTTATTGATACGCCTTTAAAAGCTCTTCAATGTATGTTTAACATTATATAACTCTTCGTCTTGAAACTATTTTTGAACACATTACAGATGAGAATTTAAAAATTACCCAATAAATGCCAAACCTCTAAACTTTTTTTGATTTAAATTTATTCGAGATCACTTAAGGAATAATACTGTGCGATAAAATGAAAGTCACTAGAAAATAGAAAATGAGCTCAGCTGGAAAGACGTATCAGCAAAATTGAAGGTAGTGAAAATACAAATTGGAAAGAGAAGCTGAAACCGTGAAAAAATTATCCGTTAATTTTCGTAATCGGGATCGTACTGTTTCTCTAAACTGGTGTACGGGATTACGTAAAAAATGTTTCGACCTGCATATTCGAACGTTGAATTTAGCCTCGAAAAAAAATAAAGCTATGCAGCTAAAGCCCAATCAGTCTTCGAGTTTCTCATTGAAATTTCTGGAGGTCGAGGATAGAATTTAGAAAGAGAACAGAGAAGTTTGCAGAAGGAGTAAAGACAGAGGAAGGGGGAAAAGGCAAATAGGCATGTAAAATGTAATAAGTTCCGCGCGCTCTTTGTCTTTTCTCTTTGTAGGTTGGAGAACAGTTCGCGATTAGTTGTGTACGCACGCTCGCTCTGGAAAAGGACAGGCACAGCGTATATTACGATTTTCTGCTGACTTTGAATCAACTCTTTTCGTTTTTTTGTAATTAAACAACGCAAAATAAATCGCAGACGAATCTCGTTGCCTTTGCTGCTGGCAGTGCTGGCGTGTGCGTGCAGTGCGCATGCGATCCCATCCCCTCTGCTCTAAACGAAACATGAGTGCGGCGTCGTTGGTAGGCGTGCTACTTAACCTGTCAAGTTTTCACAAGACAGAAGCAGTAGCAGCAGCAGGAAGAGCAGCTCGTCGTACAAGTCGCAGTCGTCTTTGCGACTAGAAGTCGGCGGACCAGGACTCTTCTCTCAGACGAAAGGGAAGCTTGCCGCCGTGAAGATACTGGTAGCTCACGGCTCTACAAGCTTCGAAGACTCTTCTGAGTGCAGTGAATCCCGGAAGTGAAACTGCAATAAGCGTCCGAGAAGGGAACAAGAGGGCCCATCTAACGACAGTTAAGCAGAAATTTGGTGATCTCAAAAGAGCCCTGGAAAATCCGTGGCCCTCCTAAAGAGCTGCCAAACGACAAACGTCGTGGGTATTGCTTTTCTTCGTTCGAGCGTGCGGAGCAACTCCTCCGTTTGATCTCTCGCTTATGCAGCGGTGAAAGTCGGCAGGTGAGTCCAAGATACATCCAGAGATAATCGGCAGAGTACCCTTGGCGGCTTTCGTCCTGGCCCAACGAGGCTTGGGACGCCTACACGAGGCGTTTCGCAGCTAGCGCTGCCAGCCGTGCTAACGGTATTTACACGGATCGGCTGCTATTGCAGTTTTCACGGGATGCTTTTCAATTTTCACTTTGTTCTCTTTGCTCTTGTTTTCCTATTCTGATTAATACACTTATAAGGACAACAAAGCTACTTTTGCAGTGTCATTTCTACTCTGGAAGCAATGCTCTTGCTGTTGTTTTGAATGTAGTTATCTTCTAATTTTCCTTTTAGCCTTATTTTATATTTAATCATTGCACATGTTTTGTTGTTGTTTCCAGTAAAAATTGGAGAAAGAGTAAAGTGGATACAAGCAGGTTAAGAGCAGCAAACGAAGATGGCTTATCGAGGTAATCATGGGGGCAGTCATGGGCCACCAGGTCTTAAACAAATTGATCTGGATCAAATTTGGGGAGACCTCAGAGAAGGAATCGAACAAGTTTATAAGAGACAATGCATGTCTAAGCCTAGATATATTGAATTATATACGTGGGTATTATTACTTATCAATATTTGTCTCTTATTTATTGCAAGTCACTATTTTGGATTTTTCTAACTTTTAGGCATGTTTATAACTATTGTACAAGCGTACACCAACAAATGAATTCAAGACAAACGTCAAAGAATAGTAAAAAGGGTCAAGTAACAGGAGGTGCACAATTAGTAGGTTTGGAACTGTATAAGCGGTTGCGCGATTTTCTTCGAAATTATCTTATCTCACTGTTAAAGGTTAGTTCTGGAAACGAGGTTAGTTATTTTTTTTTTACATTTTTATATTTTTTTTTTTATTTTTTTTTTATTAAGTGAATTTTAAAATTGTAAACTGAATTTTTTCTGCAGCAAGGAATTGATCTTATGGATGAAGATGTACTCCAGTTTTACACAAGACAATGGGAAGAATATCAATTTAGTAGTAAAGTGCTGAATGGTGTTTGTGCATACTTAAACCGTCATTGGGTACGCCGAGAATGTGAAGAGGGACGCAAGTGAATTTATGAAATTTATCAGTTGGCATTGGTGACCTGGAGGGACAATTTATTTAAGCACTTGAATAGACAGGTAATATTTTGATTAAATCTTCTGCATTATTTGTATACAACTGCATATGAAAGCCTTTTAAATCTAAAAATAACTTTGTTTTAGGTTACTAATGCTGTTCTCAAATTAATTGAAAGAGAGAGAAACGGAGAAACAATAAATACACGATTAGTAAGCGGAGTAATTAACTGTTATGTGGAGTTAGGCCTAAATGAGGATGATCCAGGTGCTAAAGGACAAACTCTTACAGTATACAAAGACTCTTTCGAAAATTTGTTTCTTGAAGATACCGAACGATTTTATACTCGTGAAAGTTCCGAATTTCTTCGTCATAACCCTGTTACAGAGTACATGAAGAAAGTAAGTTGCTTTATTTATTATTAATCTGAAATTTTCTTACAGAATAATCGCATTATTTTCAATTCCAATTTCTGGTTATATTAAAGGTGGAACAAAGGCTACAAGAAGAACAAAAAAGAGTTCAAGTGTACCTTCATCAGACGACACATGATAGACTAGCAAAAACGTGTGAAAGAGTTCTCATTGAAAAGCATCTTGATATTTTCCATGCCGAGTTCCAAAATTTACTAGATTCTGATAAAAATGCAGATTTGGGAAGGATGTACCTATTAGTAGCAAGAATACCAAATGGTCTTGGTGAATTAAGGAACCTGTTAGAAACTCATATAGCAAATCAAGGTCTTGCAGCTATTGATAAATGTGGAGATTCTGCAGCTAATGTAAGTATAAATCTAATTAAGAACTAGGTATATCTTATTTTCTAGTTTTGAAATATTTAAATAGATAACCATATTATAGCAATTGTATAACTTTCAAACTTTTTGCAGGATCCTAAGATTTATGTAAACACTATTCTGGAAGTTCATAAAAAGTATAATGCTTTAGTACTGATTGCATTTAATAATGACAGCGGTTTCGTGGCCGCCCTAGATAAAGCTTGCGGAAGATTTATCAACGCTAATTCAGTAACCAAAGCTGCAAATAGTAGCAGTAAGTCTCCTGAGTTGCTCGCAAAGTACTGTGATGTCCTACTCAAGAAAAGCAGTAAAAATCCAGAAGAAGCGGAGCTTGAGGATACACTCAATCAAGTAGTAAGTTTACATTTGCATTTAATAAAAGTGTAACCATCAATTTTACAATAATAATTAATTATCATATTTTAATCTAGATGGTAGTATTTAAATACATCGAAGACAAAGACGTGTACCAAAAATTCTACAGCAAAATGTTAGCAAAACGGTTGGTGCAACACATGTCTGCTAGTGATGATGCGGAAGCTTCTATGATTTCAAAATTGAAACAGGCTTGCGGTTTTGAATACACGTCTAAACTGCAAAGAATGTTCCAGGTAATTTATTTTTCTTATTAATTCTTAATAAAATAAATGGTACATTAAATGTTCAATATGCATCATTTTCTGTTCAAAACATTCTTATCTACCATTAAATTCTATTTGAATACACCAAGATTTTTTAAAAGCGAAGTTAATATGAGTTACAATTATGAGTAACAATTAGTACATTTACAAATTTAATGTAATCTTTTAATTTGCAGGATATCGGTGTTTCAAAAGACTTAAACGAACATTTTAGAAGACATCTTACAAATTCTGCAGAACCTTTAGATATCGATTTTAGTATACAAGTCTTATCGTCGGGTTCATGGCCGTTCCAACAATCTTTTACTTTCTCTTTGCCAACAGAAGTACGTTATTTTATTTATTTTATTTATTGTGAATCAATATTTTAAGATTAATCTTAATTTTTTAATTTACAGTTAGAAAGATCCGTTCACAGATTTACTACTTTCTACAGTTCGCAACACAGTGGAAGAAAATTAAATTGGTTGTACAATATGTCTAAGGGCGAACTTCACACCAATTGTTTTAAGAATCGGTATAACATGTTTTAAGTGCAATTTTTTATATTAAGTTATTTAATTTATTTATTAACAACGTTATCAGATCTGATGATATTTAAGATTAGATAAAATTTACAAGATTTAATCGATGACATTTTTATATTATTACTTTAATAAAATTTAAAAGAACCATTTTTTACATTTTTAGCTACACCTTGCAAGCATCAACTTTCCAAATGGCAGTGTTATTACAATATAATACTTCCACATCTTGGACAGTACAGCAGCTACATGAATCTACTCAAATAAAAATGGACTTTTTATTACAAGTAAGTCGTGCTTTGTTAAAATTTTATTAATTATTACTTTGATTAATTTACATAATTATTATACGTACAGGTCATTCAAATACTGTTAAAAGCCAAGCTTCTTATCACTAATGACGACGAATCTGAAATAGGACCGTCTTCGACGGTAGAACTTTTCACAGGATATAAAAAGTAAGAACTTTTCCGATATCTTTTAAAATATAACGTTGTGATTTTAAAACAATAATATTGTCTTTGTAGTAAAAAGTTAAGGGTAAATATAAATATACCAATGAAGACAGAACTTAAGATAGAACAAGAGACGACACACAAACACATTGAAGAAGATCGAAAGCTACTTATTCAAGCAGCAATTGTCAGGATCATGAAAATGCGTAAAGTTTTGAAACATCAACAATTAGTTGCAGAAGTTTTAAATCAATTAAGCTCAAGGTTCAAACCTCGAGTACACGTTATTAAGGTAAAAAATCAGTTATTGTTCAATATATTATGTACTCTTCTCTTTCCTTATGTTATTTGTGACGATATTTAATTAGAATATAAGTGAATAAAAGTTGGTTTATTGTCAACTTATTGCAGTAAATTATGCTTTCTGTTTGTTTAATTGCTTTTTTTTATTTCAGAAATGTATAGATATTTTAATTGAAAAGGAGTATTTGGAACGTACGGAAGGACAAAAGGATACATACAGCTACCTGGCGTGATCTCCTGATATGGAAACCCGATACGGAAGTCATGAATGTGAGGAGAAGATGGTCATACTCTAGAATTGTTATACACGCGTCTCGAAATATTTATGTACATCGCTGATTTGATTTCCTATCCAAGGATGCCTTTGTGCCGTGTTAACACTCTGGTCGCATTTAGAACTGGTTTTTATAATGTGTTATAATAAAATTACTTCATAGTCACGTCGTTAGGTGCGTTAAATTATTTTTTTTTTTTACTATGCGCAGATAACGATCTCGGCTTATGACCATTTATTTGTATAACCAAACTCATTAGAGATTTAAAGATTATATTTTAAGATCGTTCTTCTTTTACATCGCAAAAGTAGCAAAAGCGTAACTTTTATTAGTTATTTTTTATTAGCCGATGTGTAAAATCGTAAACGCATTTTTTATAAAAAAAAATGTTTTATTTAGAAAATGAAAAAATTAAAATTCTGTTTTGAGACGTGCGTGATGGATGAAATCGACGTGACTCTAAGGCTGTAATTAATGTATAAAGTTTCATTTAAAAAAAGTTCATGTCTATTCTTACATTTATAATCCAAAACTTGTCTTAGGTAGTAATGTAATTTATGACATTAAATGTTGGAAAGTAAGCGAATTAAATTTTCAAAAAAGTTTTTTAATTTCATTGTGTTTGTGTGTTTTTTTTTCTTTCTGACTGGCTCTCTTGGCAATTTGTTAATAGCCACTATAATTTTTTTACTTTAGGAAAGCAAAGGAATGAAATTTTAACATCGGCCAAAATGATGCTTAATGTAGATCTTTCTCTATCAATAAGATTAGTGCAATGAGACTTAAATATACGTAAATTTTTAGCTTGTAAAATAAAATAGCTCAATGGAATAAATTAGTTTTATAAAATTTAAAATTACAAAACAATTATATGAAATACTCCTTATTATGGCAACAATGAAAATATAGTAAAATTCATACTTTCCTGAATTCTTTCGTATAGTTTCCTTCTAATGAGCAAAGACAATAAGTGGTCGTAACAATCCTTTGTTTTCCTTATTCGAGGCAAATACTTAACGCTTCATGAACAAGGAGCACTGCGATATTCGTGCAATCTAATATCAAACGGTAAATTGAAATTTATTTCTTTAACATTATAAATTTTTCGGAAAAAGATTGCACAATGAATGCAGAGCAATACGAATACTTTTTTTATTAAGTGGTTCTTTAAAAGAATAATATTTCATAAAGTGACTTAAACACTTTATGTTGTGTAAAATAAAAGTCTTGTGTATCGTAAATTTTCTTCAATTCTACATCCTGTATAAAAATATGAAAATCATAAAAAAGGGACAGACAAAATGTGAATTTTGATGCATGCACGTTTGAAAGTATAAAGTATATAATACATTATGATCATTCTGCCAGAGTACTACGGAAATCGACGAAAAAAACTAAAGAAGACCAAAAGTCTGAGAAGAGTGAATGTGAGAAACAAAATTGTTAATCAAATTATATCGAAATCGATCGCTTTGTGGTAAAAACGCAATTTTTGATGTCGTCATCGTGAAGAGTAACTTTTACGTATTTTACTAAATAAAAAGCTATGGATTTAATAATTATACTTTGAGAAAGGACAAACGAATAGAAAAATACAATGATTTCAATATCTAAGAGAATGCAGATATTATAGGCTTACGGTGGAATATTTTAGAGGATCTAACCGTGATAATTAAAAAAGTTGTAATTAGCCGACTCTTAGCCAGTAATACCTGCCTTTTCTTTTTGTGACAGATTAATCCTAGTAAAAACACATTAAATGGACCAATATCATCGCGAGAATAAGTCCATTTCCTTCCCTCGAAAGGGACTGAAGTGCTGAGAGTGTTTTGTCGAATACACTAGATTTTGCATTCAAACTGATGCGTATTAACATTCTTAAAAATGCTAATTCTCATCGGTATCGAACACGCAATTAATTTACTTAATACAGACTAAACACGAAAAGCTTCACGCGTGTCAGCGTACGATTAAAATTCTATAAAATTAGATATACATTATGCATAAAGGGAGATTACTTTTCATGTGTGTGAGATTCAACGCCTTGATGAAAGCGAGGCTCTGTGAGAAAAAAGCAGCTGATCAATTTTTGTATTCTAATCTTCAGATTTGCCTTCAACCCTAAAGAGACACTTGAAGGTTTGGCGCGAAAGAAGCTGCTCAGATATAAAAAAAGTGACGCGACTTAGCTTTTGATTTTACCCCTTTAACTCGTGCAGCTTTCCAAGCTCATCAATTTTTCAAAACGACAAAGACTTTGAACGAATGCTACGGATTGAATCCGATATTCGGATCGAAATATAAATAACACATGATACATTTTATGTGCTTTCAAACAGTGAATGGGTTAGCGCAACTTCTGAATTTTTGTACAGTCCGTTGCGAATTATTGTTAGCTTTATTTCTTGCACAAAACAAGACTTATGTAAATAAACCTAAAAGTCATTTTAAACGGTAATTTACGAGGAGAGTCAGAAGCAGTTTTGGAGGAAAATAATGAAATGAATCATTCCAAAACGACTGTTTTCTGGCTTACATTTCTTTTACTCCAATCCTTTCCTCTCATTGATTTTATGCTCACATTTTTATCTTAAGTGAAGTTCATTCGTTTATTTTGAAAATATTATCAACAATAACAGTTTTCTTTCTTTGGTGTTATCAAATTTATTTTAAAATCGTACAAAAATGTCATTATGTATGAAATGCGATATTTACCCTAATAATGATGAAATATTTTCATAATTCGACTTACTCTTGTAATGAATAATTATCAAGCTTTATCAGGTTTCCAATCTAATAGCCGCGTGAAATCTTCTTCAATGAACTGAATTTCTTTACTAGCTTCTAGGTAAGCCTAAAAATACAGACACGACCCAATGAATATGTAACGCTGAATTAACGGTAAAAGGAAAATTTATAATTACCTTCTGTTTCTTCAAATTATCGACTAGCTGTGTCTGTTTTTTGAACGCTTGAAATATTTCCGTCCGTTGTTTTTCTGATGTTTTAAGAGCCAGTCTTCTTTCTTCTTGGATTTTCCTTATTTGCTCTCTTAATTCCTAAAGTTTAATTAGTAATATCACACGGATATTAGACAAGAAATTTCATTGATTAAACTTACCCTTTCTTCAGCCTGACTGGCTTTCAGAGATGAACGTAATTTTTCATTCTCTTCTAAACTTCTGTTAAGTCTGATGTCACTGTTTGACGAGAGCTGATTTAAGGCTTTTAAATCTTTTTTTAAACCGTCGACTTCCTAGTAGAATTAATAAATTTTAAAGTCCACCCTTTTTAAGAACAAGAAATTGATTGCAGAGATATTTACTTTTTTTAATGTTGAAATTTCCGTACTTAGTGCTAAAATTTTCGATTGCAATTCAGAATTTTGCGCTTCAGCTTTTAGAATTGTCTCTTTATGACTAACAAGTTGGCTGTGGAGTTTTTCTTTTTTCTCTTCCTGTTTCTTTATTTCTGCTTCTAATTCTGTACACTTTTCGTTCTGAAAGCAATAAATTCATTAATTGACATGAGTCAACATTAGTAACAAAAATTTTACGTTACCTTCTTTTTCGTTTCGTATTGTGAAGCCTTAAGATCGGTTTGAAGTTTAGTAACTTGTGCTTTTAAAAACCGAATTATTGTTGTTCGAATTTTCTTTTTTGAACCATCGTCTTCGTCGTCGCTCTCGAATTCATCATCTGTATCTATTCTAGAATTAATTATTAGTTATTCTGTGCGAAAAATTCCAAACGAAATAATTTATTTTGATACATACTTTTCGTTATCGTTTTCTATTACAAGAGATTTTTCCAGCAGCACTATTTCATTGTTAGCACTGGGTTCTTTGGTCGTTTCTTTGTTAACTTGATTTTCTTTTATCTTAAATTTCCTTCTCTTCGAGCTTTTCGAGCCCTGCATAACATCCTCCTGCTTGTTAATAATTGAATCTACTTCCACCATCAAACTTTTAACTTTTTGCTCGAGTTCGTGATTCAACTCGATAAAGTCTTTCTCTTTTTCTTTGTTAAACGAAAACTGATTGAACATTCTGGTAACGTTTTTCGGAAAAACCAGTAGATTAATATTTTTGCTATCTTTGCGGCGAAGAATTAGATTTCACTTAATTGCACAGAAGCGATATTGCCACTGTTTACAATGTTCCGCCGCGGAGAAGGAAGAATGAAAAAGTTTGTACGTAATGCTTTACGCGTCGTTGGCGACAATCAACAAGGGACGCTTGGATACAACACGTGTGCCGTTGTCAAGGTATTGTCTGCATTACACTGTGCACCTGACCTTTGATTTCTGATTACATATTTACTGTTGTTTGCATTATTTTTATTGTCTACAAAGTATTGCTGGATGAAACATTTACAAATAGTAATTTTATGGAAACGAATCGATTAGTATTAAATAATATTTTTTTTTATTTATTTATTTTTTTATATTTTCAAAATATTTGATAATTTTGCCAAAAATATTCAATTGAGAAAGAAAATAAACTGTCTTTAAATAAAATGAACTTATTAAATGTGCTTACGTATGCATAATGAGTGTAATGACGCGTAAGTAGGTGAACGCTTCCACCATCTTAAGGATAATTTGACGCAATTCAGCTCTGACGTTGCTCGACTTTCGTTATAATTTTATACTGAACGCAGAATTGAATCTGATTAAAAAACAAAATCATTACGACTGATTGACGAGTTCTCTAGCTGGAAACTTTCTCTAAATAATTTCATATATTCTTTGCTAAATATTGACAAAGATTATCTGATGAATCTGTTCCTTCCTCGCTCTCTGCATAAAATTTTAATAATTTGGTTCCTATATATATTTAGTCGATTAAAGATTGCTTTAGTCATTGTTACGTCAATTTTTCGACAAGACATTAAGAGCGAATATTATAGTCATTTAGTACAATTAGTTGTAATTAAGGCACCACTGAGTTGTGATGAAATATTTTTTCATTGTTTCCTGCTTAATTGCAGTGACTCAAGGTTAGATATATTTTTTTTTTATATTTGATTTTTGCAATTTTAATATTTGCATTAACAATAGTACAGTTCTCATTTCATAAGTACTTTTAATACTTCTATTCAATTTTTATTCCAATTTTTAATTAAAAATTTAATTTCGCCTTAGCCAAACCCAATACTCGAGTCATTGGGGGTAATGATGCTCCAGAGGGAAAGTATCCTTACCAAGCATTTATAAAAATAGGTGATTTTTTTCAATGCGGAGCTTCTGTTATCAGCCCTCGTTACATTTTGACTGCTGCACATTGCGTGACTGGGTAAAATTTATAATTTGTACATCTAAGATATCATTTAAATTTTGTCGACGCGTATATATTATTATGATTATTTTTAAAAAGGCAATCGTCGAGCGATATGAAAATTCACGTGGGCACGACTTCTCTAGAGTCCGATAACGAGGAGAACATTTACAAAGTGTTCGGTTATGAAACTCACGAAGATTATCAGGTAAGTTGTAAACATTTTTTGAGATCAATAAAAGATGTTAAAGCGGTAATTTTCTAATCTTCTTGTGCAACAGTTTCCAACATTTGTGGCTCCTATAAATGACATTGCCTTGATAAGATTGCAAAAGGAAATAGCGTTTAATGATAAAATACAGCCAGTAAAACTGCCGCAAAAAAGCTCTGAATCAGCTCCAAAATCTGCTGTTTTAACAGGCTGGGGAACTACTCAAGTAAATAATCACAGAACAGTACGTAAATCAATAACTCGTAAATACTAATTACCTTCTTTGTTGCAGTACTTGGGAGCTTTTTCAAAGAAATTACAAAGCATTGAATTAAACCTACTGGACCAAGAAGAGTGCGCCCAAAAATGGAAAGCCTACAAAAAAGTAACAATCATTCCGGAACAGATCTGCACTCTATCGAAAAAAGGAGAAGGAGCTTGTAACGTAAGCCAAATGACGTAAACGTGAACCGCGCTTCACTTAATATTTGCTTAACACGAGATTTCTTGCAGGGTGATTCAGGCGGACCTTTGGTCGCCGGCGGCGTGCAGATCGGCATTGTTTCCTTTGGTGGAACGCCATGCGGCAAAGGAATTCCTGATGTGTTCACTAAAGTGTACAGTTACGTCGACTGGATAAAGGCGCACATGTATTAGCGTTAGTTATTTTGTACTTTATTTATTTATTTATTGTAATACACAAATAAATTAACATTTTACATACATATTTGCTGCATTTTTCTTCTCGCCCGAGATCCGAGGTTATTGCAGTCAGATTTAATGTTACTTTCAATCCAGTCTTTGTAACTCCAAACCCGGGCATATATGTCTGGATATCCAAAAGCGCAGCCTGCAGCGCGTGAAACTATTCCAATTTGAACACCATCCACTACCAACGGACCTCCAGAATCACCCTGTCATTTAAAAAAAAAGGAATAAGAATTAAGTAACGCATCTTTTACAACTTTATTTTATATAATATCATCTTACGTGACAAAATCCTTCTCCTATTGGATTGATTGTGCACAGATCTGAGGGCAAAAAAGTTTCACCTCTATAATATCTGGAACAATCCTCTAAATCTATTACTAAAGTTTTGATGTATCGAAGGTACGTCGGCATGTTTCCTCTATACTGGAAAAAAAACATTTTTTTAAGGAACTAATCGAATTGTTCTTATAGCTTAAGAAATAATTCTCACTTCTAAAGCTCCCCACCCGGCTACCATCGCTGGACGATTGCGAGGATTCATATCGTATTTTGGAAGTTCTACGGGCTTAACAAACTTATTAAATATTATGGTTGAAGAAATTTTTATGAGACCCACATCATCTTTAAATACGGTATAAGAATTAGTATAACCTGGATGTACGATATGCTGGCTCGTTCGATAATACTGAACACCCGAATGTAGACTATTACTGCCGACCGCCACTACAATTGATCCTTGCTTTTCTCTGCGACGTAAATATTTATTTAATAAGAGGTTTAATTCAACAAGTGCGTTAAATTATAATTACCCTTCTATGCAGTGAGCTGCCGTCAAAACCCATTTTTTGTTTAATATGGAGCCTCCGCAAAAGTGATAAGAAAGAGCTCGTTGCATCCTTAAGGAGACTTGGTAAGGGAACTCCCCTTTATTCGCTACAGTACCTCCTACTATACGTGGTCTTGGATCATTATCAAGCGATTTTCCATTGATTACACCTGAAAATAATCTTGCTCGTAATGTTCGATCCTATTTGCATGCGTCTCTAATATTTTAATTAATGTACATATTTACTTACCACATTTGCGTAAAAACACGCAAGCGAGTATGAAAAAGTGAAATTTCATGGTAGTAGGCACTTTAGATATGAATTCCAGAGTTTCCGAAGTTCAGTTATAAAGAAGTGTTACCACTCCAGTCCTTGATAATTACATTTTTTGACGTCAAAACACGATGCGTAATTTAATTTCCATTGCAAGTTCATTAACTCTAGGATTAAGGTAATCTATACAATTAAGAGCAGAAATTACCACATGATTACCAATAAAGTGTCTTCAATTTTTGCAAAGAAACTTGCGTAGGATCAAAGATGGATTCTTTTGTGATAGGTATAGTGGAACGACTACTAACGAGCAAAAATTCTGGACCCTATTTTATATACTAACTGTTCGTACGCTCTCAGAGCGATGCTTTTGGTTCAGTGTCATATTATTCTTTGTGTCTCCTTGTAATCTATATTACTTTTGATAATTTTTCTTAAGAATTATGTATCGTCTTTTTCGAGATTCTTAAAACTCGGCGTTTCATATGTTTCTACAAGTAATAATTAATAATAAATAAAGTTTAAAAAGGGTGATTTTTTTACTGGAGCTACTGTTTAATAAACGCAGAGAAAAGATTTTATTTTTGGAGACACTGCATTCAAAAGCAATCATTGAATCGAATAAAAGGTATATTTAATTAATCGCATAATTACTGGTAATTATGTGATTTTTAATCAAGTATGGTGAATTTAATTTTAATCTCTGTCACATTTATAAAATAAAGTATTAATTTAAGAAAAATTTACGTAATTATAAAACATGTCACTTTTTATTTTCCTTAATTTATCATTAATATTCATATAAAGTAAATAGACTAGAATTTAAGCTAAAGCACATGTTAATCGTCCAATTTGATGGTCTCCTTGATCCAGTCAAGATAACTGGTCACCCTTGCATATACATCTGGCATTCCTCTGGCACAAGGATCACCAAAGGAAACAACACCAATTTGCACTCCGTTCGAAACCAAGGGACCTCCCGAGTCGTGCTGTAAGTTAACAATTTGATTAATTTAAGCGTTTTGATTAATTTTTTATTGAAAAATAAAAACTTACTTTACACGCGCCTTGTCCTCTTTTTGTAAGCGTGCAAATGAGATTGTCGGTAATGTTAACCCCCTTCTTTTTCCAAATTTCATTGCACTTCTTCCGCTCGACCACTTTTACTTCCAGTTCCTGAAGGTATCGAGGAACATCTCCAAATGTCTTTAAATAAAAAATGAATTCATTTTTATTTTATCTCTTTTGCAGATTTTAATAAGTTTATTTTACCTCTAATCTACCCCAGCCAGTTAAATTTGCAGCTGCATTTTCGTAAGTGCTCAGATCGTTCTCGGGTAATCGTACTGGTTTTACTTTCTCGTTAAATTGAATATCTTCACTAAGGTAAATAAGAGCGATATCATTGTCCGGGCCCTCCATAGGATTAGGATCCTAGAAAAAAATGATAATTTTTTTTTATACCAAGAGAAACAGTATTTTTGCCAACTCAGGCATGAAATAGCCCTCATTTCACGCTAAAAAGTAGCGTAGAAAATCTAGCATATCAAAAGTTTGGCAAAATGTTTTGTCACAGCGGGGAATAAAGTCTTGTTTCGGCGCTTACCGGTTAAAAATTACTTTTTTTGATTTTTAAAATTAAAAAATTTTTTTTTTTAATTTTTTTTTCTCTGTTTTAAACTATTTTTTACTATTTATGTGCACGATTTGAAATGCACGATCATCTATCCGACTTTCTAACACCAAATGAGAGCTTAAGCTAATTATTTATTTTCTTATTTTCATGCCCAGGTTGACAAAAACACGGTGTAGGAGTAAAGCTATTAGACTCGGGTGAGGTATTTTCAGCACTCGTCTCTGTCGCCAAAGGCGCCCTCGACTCCGACTCGTGCTGAATACCACACCCTCGCGAGAAATAGCTTATTTTCTCCCCTTGTTGCACAATGTAATATATTAAATTTAAAAATAATCATACACTCACCCAATAGTCAGGATGCACGACAAAGTGATCTACTTGATACGTTCCAGTGCCATTTGTTTCCCTGTCTGTAGTTCCTACAGTGACGGTGGTGTAATACGGGAAGTAACTGAAATAAACGAGTTGCAATTAATATAATAGCAATGAATAAAATTGCGCGATTGATTAACGAAAAGTCTTACGGGGCAGCGCAGTGACCAGCAGTCAAGAGCCATCGTCTATTGAGGATCGATGCACCGCAAAGAATAATACCAAGATTTTTAGTAAGTGCTTGATAGGGATATTTTCCTTCGGGCGCCTGTTGACCTCCGACGATGCGAGAAATGTGACTGGCTATATTATGGGATTAATTAAAATATGATTATTTTATTGGATCTAAATTTCGTAACTTAATTTTTAGGACTTACCGTGAGCAAAAGCTATCAAGCTTAGACATGTCAATAGAATGAACTTCATATTGAACTGGTCAAGATCGATAGTGATTGATTACTGACGAAACTTCCTTTTTATAGCTAACACTATCATATTTATCTAAAGCATAATAATAAAAATGTCTCGGTCATTCGACAAAGTATTTGAAGATAAGACGATAAGAGTTTGTAAAGACGTTCTTTAATTACTATTAGATACTTTGATTTATTGCATTACAATTATACTGCAAAAAAATGAAATTCAAACTAGAAACTTTAACATGAGAAAAATAAATTTAAAGTTTTATTCAAATTCTTTATGCGTGACAAATCTTTGTATTGTTCTTTTTTATTAATTTGAATTCTACTTAAATAAAATCAAATAAAAAATTGTTTATATTTATATATTTATTTTTATTTCAATATTTTTTAACAAACTTATTATTAAACGCGAATTCATTTCATTTTATTAAATATTTTCCAGAAATTTTTTAATCTAACTCTTGAAGAGATGACATATTGCTCTAATTCGAGTAGATCAAGGACTGGAGTTTAACGAATCAGTGCAGTCCATGACTTTACCAGAAAATGATTTCGAATCTTATGATAACTATACTGGACGGGGAAGAATCGAAGTACGTATTTAAAAATCTCGTTTAATCAATAATCCTCTGTTAAAACAAAAAAAAATAATCTTGGATTTCATTTTCAGGCTTCAGAAACACAGGCAATTGTGCTAAAATAAATAAAGCTGACTGTCATTATTCAAGATCAGGTGCAAAAGCTCGTGGAATCAACTACAAGAATTTCATATTTGCACATTGACGAAAGTAAGCGAAGGAGCTTGCAGAGTAAGTCAAATTCTTTTAAACTTGGAACAATTTAAAAAAATAGTATTTGAATAATAGTACGAATTAATTAATATATAATTGCATATAATTATATAACTTTGAGACTTGATAAAAAAAGATCGCATTTGTATTTTTCCTCGCGTATTTGATAAGAGTAATGTAATTTATCTTTATTTTCTAGTTGACAAAAAGGCAGCAGTAAATTTTTGTTAATAAATTAGTATACGTATAAATCAATATTTTTTATTTGACATTAATTTTTAATACATGTGAGGCTATGAGTTACTTAAATATTTAAATACTATATAGATTTTAATTATAAAATAAAATTAGTAGTAAATAAAGTATGGTCGTGTTGTAATAATAAAATGGTCGTTTATTTCAGTGTATTGATAATGCACGCAATATTCTTACACGACCCAACCAATTTGCACGACATTTAAAGCAACAAATGGAAAGTAACTTTTGTAAAGCACTTATGTGATACTTATCGGGTGAATTTTTACTCAACTTAAGTGTTTTTTATGTAAGGTCATTGAGTCATTGATTAAGTATCTGCGAGTTTATCAGTACTCAAATATTTGTATTTTTAAGATAGTAAATTACTATTTAAAGGGGTAGCAGATTGATTCCAGGTGATTCGCAGATGTAATATTATAATCGACGGTAATCATCATGAAAGTCTACGCAGTTCTGCTGCTTATTTGCTTTTTAGCCTCTACTCATGGTAATCTATTACGTATTCTTTAATATCGATTACTTTGCGCCACGATTACATAAATTATATACTTTAAGCTTCTAAAAGAAGTCCAAGGATAGTCGGTGGATCCGATGCACCGGCCAACAAATATCCTTTCCAAGCTTATTTGGCGAACGATCATGGTTTTGTTTGTGGAGCTTCAATTATCCATAAGCGATATTTGTTGACTGCCGGTCACTGCGTCTTAGGGTAATTTTAGGGACACCTATTTTTTTTAAACTAGTCGCAGTTTTCAGCATTGAAAATATCTAATGAGTGATTCTTGCAGCGTCAATCCAGCTTCCTTGCACGCCGTTGTCGGGACGAATAAATTAGACGATAATAACGACGGAGAAGTGTACAAGGCAGAATCATTCGTTGTTCACGAAGATTACAAGGTGCAGAAAAAGCTTTTTTTTATCAGTCTCTTTTTCGCCTGCTTTGCATTTCGCTAAGTCACACGTTGTTTTAACAGCAGTTACATGCAATAGGACTAATGGAATACAAATTTTTAGCGACCGGGAGGAGATCACGCGGTAAACGATATCGCCGTAGTTCGTCTAAGGAAAGACATCGTCTTCAGTGACAAAGTGCAACCTGTAAAATTACCAGGTGCAAGTGAAGCAATCTTGGATAACACACCGGTCACTTTCGCGGCATGGGGCTCTACGAAGGTTAGTTTTAATAATATTAGAATTTAAATGCGCTCCGATATATATCTTCCTTATATAATTTTGATAAAAATCAAACTCAACATCAGTAGACTATGAAATCGCGTGGTTAATCTCGAGTATGTATTCGGAGAACATGAAGCGCAAGGACTTTGCTAGGTATGATAAATGTCTAGATATCGGCTTGATAATCAGGTCAGAGATATCACGAGAACGACTGTCATACCTAGTTGTTTTCAAAAATTAAAATAATTTATGAAAATGAACAATGAGCGAACAATGAAAATATAATTATCCACTCGCGGCTGCTTTAAAGCTCATCAATTTTGATATTCGAGAATTTCGATCTCAAACTCGAAAGTTCAATTAAATCTTATCGCAGTGCATTTTAATGTAAGAGATAATTTACCTCTTTTTGCTAGCAGTTTAATATTTAACAATGAATAATTTAACAGTACATGGGCCCATTACCGAATGTCCTCCAAGAGGTGCAATTGAAAGTAATGAACCACCGTAAATGCAAACTGGAATGGCTGGCGTTGAAAATGCTCATAGTCGAGGACACCATGCTTTGTACCGCTGGAACGCGTGGAGTTGGTGTTTGTGGCGTAAGTTATTTGTTGTAATAGTTACTATTCTTTTTAAATTTTCGGAAAGTGCAACTAAATTTACTAAAATGTTTGTTTAGGGTGACTCAGGAAGTCCTTTGGTCGTCGGCGACACTCAAGTTGGAATTTCCTCTTTTGGTTGGCCCTGTGCTTATGGATTTCCCGATATTTTCACGAGAGTCTCCAGCTACACTGATTGGATCAATCAGTTCTTAAATTAATTTTGTATTTTGCAAATACTGTGATTGTTATGTAATTTGATTTATTCGATGAATAAAAACATATAGTTATCGAAGCACAATGTCATTGTATTCATTCTTGCCCGAACGAAATGTAAGATATAAGGATTAGTAACTGTATAACATATAATTTAAGATTTCCTTAACGGCAATGATTGATTCGTTTTATAAAAAAAAAAAAAAAAAAAAATTCAATTTTTTTTAAAAAAGATCGAATATTTACGGAAATAAAACGCAGTAATGAGCATTGCAGCTATTTATTGTTAATTAACAATTGATTATGAGATTAGTATCGAACGTCAATCATGCAAGATACCGATAAAATTAGGTTCTGATTTTTTATAAAAGAGCGACGAGTGATTAGTAGACGACGTAGTGCAGACTCAGAAAGTAGCATTTACTTTTCAACGCGAGAGCTGATGTTCGCTATAAGATTTATTAGCTCTTTCAATTCTTAATTAAATTAATTTTAAATCAATTGATAAACATTTAAATCATTCCCTAGTTTACCATTTATTTTTTTTTTTTTTTTAAGAAATATTTAAGGAGCGGCAATGACAGAATTTTGCAAGCTTCTCATTCTAACTGCCTGCGCCTTGGCAAGCAGTGCTCTCGGTAAGCAATTTATTCAATTTTTTTTATTTGTTTATCAAGTTTACATGACTAAGCATTCTTCATTTTCGCCTGTTTCAAGAGCTGTTTCAAAGCAGTTCAGTACGCAATGTTGCCCTCCTCCAGGCGTTGCAAAAAAAGAAAAAAAAAAAAGCGACTAATAACTCATTTTTGCAGCACTGGAAGGTCTGGATTATCGGAACATCGTATCGAAGAGCGACTGCTCGGGGAGGATAAGCGGACGCATTGTTAACGGCAAAGAGGCGCCGATCGGAGCTTTTCCCTACCAAGCTTCCATTCGCAAGAACAATATGCACACTTGCGGCGGTTCAATAATAAACGAGCGTTGGATTCTGACCGCGGCTCACTGCCTTCGAAAGTAAATAACCGAAAAAAAAAACAAAGAGGAGAGGATTCAGATCGTACACGTATAATTGCCACGCAATCTTCCTTTCAGTGTAAACGACGAGGATCTGCTCGTGGTAGTGGGCACAAACAAGCTAGACTACGGCGGGGCAACGTACCGCTCGGTCAAAGTTATTCACCACCCCGGATTCAGCGTGCAAAGCGCGGAAAACGACCTAGGCCTGGTGATGGTTAACGAAACTATTAAGTTCAACGAGCTCACAAAGCCCGTCGACTTGCCGACGAGCGACATCGAGGAGGAGAACAATTACCCGAGCGTCGTCTCTGGCTGGGGCAGGCTCGAAGTAAGTCGAACCGCGAAAAGCATATTTACATGATGATTAAAGGAGAAATATAAACACGCGCGACGCCGCGGCGCTAATTTATTTCTCAGGCGAACGGCGAGGTCCCGAATAACCTGCAGTACATTCCTACGTGCCTGCTGGATTTCGGCTCGTGCTCGCGCAAGATCCCGCTAGTCAGCGATCGGAATATCTGCTCGTTCACGCGATTCGGACAAGGCAACTGCAACGTGAGTAGGAGAGCAACGAGAGCCGCCGCCGCCGCCGCGGAGAAAAACTTATCCGCGAGCAGGGCTTACGCAACGCTTTAATAATCTGATGTTTCTTTTTTTCTTCTTCCTAGGGAGACTCGGGCGGTCCGTTGGTCGCAGATGGTGTTCAAGTCGGGATCGTGTCTTACGTTATTTTTACGTGCGCCTTCGGATTCCCAGATGTTTACACCCGGGTTTGGGCTTACTTGGATTGGATCAATGAGACCGCTGTCGTTTAACTGAGGCTGTATATTGCGGGGGCGACAAGTTTTCGTTTAATATACATTTTTGTATTATCATTTTGTTAATAAAATGCCATGTGAGATAATGTGAATCATTGAGATATTTTTATAAGCGGTTTATTTATTCGTCGAAAGAGTACTTATTTCTTTTTTTTTTCGCTACATAATTCTTTTAATAGATTCTTTATCAGTTCCTTTTCCCATATATTTTTCTTACTTCCCAATGCAGTAAATATCGTATATAGACTTATGCCCGTTTAAGGAGAGTCTTGCCTATTTTCGCGAGACGGTCGCGGAAAGCAAACTCAAAGCGATAAAATAATCTGAACGTGCAGGAAAATCGGTCGGCGTTTAAATTAGTTCAGTGGGTACGACCTCGCTAATTCTCCGCTCTTATCGAACTGATTGACAATTTTCAAGCACTAAATAACGTATGGGCATTCCACGGAAGGGAATTTGCCATAAAGCTTAATCGGCGTTATCGTCCATCCGGTTCAGTTTGGGTCTATCATTCTACACGAGATACATCGAAAAGCCTCTTTTTTTTCACAGCTTTCGATGTAAGCGTCTGACCCCGATTTATGTATCTACCAACAGGTGACTCTAATTGCCGCCCGATATTACTTATATCTGCTAAGTATGCTCGGAATAAGAATCAGAGTCCGCATATAAGGACTGCGCTTGAAGACACAGGAAATATTATTGTTTTGCCTAGCAGTGAATCTCGTTGTTGTTTGAATACTAAATTCGACGATGGCGACTCGTTTTAGAAACGTTTTGATTGCTTTGGTCGCTTTGTGCGTCTTTCATTGTGTCGCTGCAGCAGTTTTGGCTGACGATGGTAACTATTAAAAACACTATCTACTCCCAATAAAAGAATCTTTCTAATTCCGCGCGTTTGTGGCAATATTAGAAGTACACAGTGACAAGACGAAGATCGTCGGAGGAACGGCGGCGGAAGAAGGACAGTTTCCTTACCAAGTATCGCTGAGGTTAAACAACCGCCACTTCTGCGGCGGTTCTATTCTTAACAAACGCTGGATCTTAACAGCCGCCCATTGTTTAGTCGGGTGAGTATAAAATCGGCGCAAAAACTCCGAATTCAATACCCCAGCGCCGGGAGATTCAACTTCGCCGGATCGTCAATCTAAAAATCTGTTTTAAAGTTATTTTCAAATGCCCAGATTCAACGACACCGCCATCACCGCGGTTGTCGGCACGAATTATCTGGACAAGGGCGGCGACTCCTACCCGTCGAAGGCCACCATGGGCCATCCGATGTACAGCTCTTTATTGATCAGGAACGACATCGGCTTGATAAAGCTCGACAAAGACATCGAATTCAACGATAAAGTGCAGCCGGTGAAGCTGCCGGAGAAGGACTTCGATAAGGCCGATTACCCCGCGGTTTTGTCCGGATGGGGAACCACGAGCGTAAGTTTCGCGAAATCAGTTTCCTTCTATATTTGAAATTCTTGGAAATGCTGAGCTTCTTAAATGCGTTTAAATCAAATCAGTATCCAGGAAAGCCACCGAACGAGCTGCAGCACATCAAGCTCAAAGTCATCGAGCAGAATGACTGCCTGAACATGAGCTTTCGCATTACCAAAAAGAACATATGCACTTTGACTAAGGAGGGCGAGGGAGCTTGTCACGTGAGTGTCTTTCGTTTCCTCCAAGAATAATTGAATTTCTATAGAGTTAATCCAATGATTGTAAAAAAAAAAAAAAACACACAGGGAGATTCCGGCGGTCCTCTGGTTGCCGACGGCGTTCAGATCGGCGTCGTTTCCTGGGGGACTCCTTGCGCCAAAGGAAAACCCGACGTCTTCACCAGAGTCTACAGCTACGTCGACTGGATTAAAAGTCACATAGATGAGAAAGAATAAGATAATCATTAAAAGCGACCTTTTTTTGTTTGTAAATAATCAGATAAGACTTTTATCCTTAGTTGTATTGCGATTTAAAATAAAGATCTTCAAAAATTAAACAAATATATATCGTATTTTTACTGATGATGACGAATTAATTAAAGATTTAGTCATCGTCTGCACCGCAGATATCGTTAGGATCGAGCTACGAAAGCCAGTGACGCATCGCGTTCACCGAAAAATTCGTCCGCAATCGAAGGAAATAACAATAAAGATTCCGGTACAGGGTAAAAGCGACGTACTTTTCCAGAAAACTTATTTGCCACATATCGGCGAAGGTAATAATACCGATAACGCGTTGATATTGAACGAAACGAGATTTGTCTTCCACCGATGAGATCGGATAAATGCAGGAATTGTGCAAACAGCCGCTGATAATGACTGCAATAAATGCCATTGGTGCATAACATTCCCTAATAGACAATCGATCGATCATGCGTCGGTCGGTCGCTTTCCTCCTCGGCGCTCTCGCTCTTCTCTCCACCGCCACCGGTAAATATACTATACCACCTCCTTCACGCCTGACAAGCAGTCCCACATATCCTAACGACAGCCCTTCGCAGTCGGCAGCTGCCTAATCGCCTCGAGGATCGTCGGCGGTGAAAAGGCGGGCCCGAACGAGTACCCGTACCAGGCGTCCCTGCGCATCCGAGGTGACCACAAGTGCGGGGGTTCGCTGCTGAACGAGCGATGGATCCTGACGTCAGCGCACTGCCTCGTCAAGTACGAGCTCTCGAGCTTCATCGTCGTGCTGGGCAGCAACAGCCTGATATTCGGCGGCGTCGCCTTCCGCGCCGAGGTGGCCCACCTGCATCCGGACTATGCGAGGGGCGAGCATCACGACGACATCGCCCTGATCAAGCTCGGGGAGGACGCGGTTTTTACTGAAGCCATCGCTCCCGTGCAGCTTCCCGATGAGGATGTCGACGAGGATAATAGGATTACCGTTTATACCGGATGGGGTAGCTCGGATGTAAGTACTGACGGTTCAAACTGTTTTGGAAAATAAAGGTACAAATGCTTATATTAAAGATTTTAAGTGAAGAATAAAAATTGATTTTTCCCGAATGAATGACTAACAAGGAGAGTGTACGACATTTGGATAATGGATCCTATAACTTTGGGATATTTTTTCTAATGTTAAAATATGAGGGAAGCCGCATCCGTTCGGCCAAACGCTCAATTTTTCAAAAGTTATGTGCTCTTTTAGCCAAAATCTAAGAAAAATCGATTTTTGTTTAATCACGTATAACTTCTCAACTATTAATGGTACAGTATTTT
>UCOL01000715.1:0-54009 GCA_900474335.1 Ormyrus nitidulus
GCCTGCGAGAAAAAAGCCTTGAATATGAGCTTGCTCCGCAAATTGCAGCTTTTGTTGCGCAAAAGATTTATTTTTAAGCAATATGCAGCGATGACATGCGCCCGTGTAAGTGTGTATATACGTATGCAGCCAGTGTTTAAGTGCGAACGGTGTTACAGTCGTTTTGGTATCTTGTGGAAGAGGTGATGTTGTGTTTATGCGGGGTTTTTGTTGGCAAGAATTGCTGCAATCGGAGAGCAATCGGTTGTCTTCGCAAGTCTGATGATAAGTAAGCAGAGTAAGCTGTAGTAGTTTATTTATAGTCTGTAATGGTGACTATATTTTGTTTAAATGAAAGGATGATATTAGAATTTATTTCCTGTCTCCGTTATTTTAAAAGCAATCTAAACCTTCAAAGTACGGTCGTATTTAAGTTAATTTACTGAAATCGTAAACTTTCAATGATCGAATCTTTCAATAACCTTTATTTAAAAACATGCATACGATGGAACTGTATCTGTCTCAAGCAGGTATACAATAAAGGCTCTTTTATTCATTCTGATAACAATGCTGAATTCATTATTGATCAAATCTGCGCATCTACTCTTACAAATTAAATGCACAGTATGCTGTTAAGAGTATGAATATCGCATTGTTAAAACAAGAAATCTCATCTTCTCGAAAATAATGAACTCGAATGGTTTGATAATAACTTCTATATAAAGGAGGATGCCTACGGACCATGGCAAGCTTTCCTGAGACTATTGAAATTTTTAACGTTATATATTCTTAACGTTATTTACAAAGTTAAAACTCTCATAATTTTTTCCCCTACATTTCCCTGTATTAAATTTTTGTTAAAAAGAAAGGTCTTGAAGTACTACAAATGATAGAAAATATTTTTTGCGTTTATCTGCGTTTTCGCAAGTTTTAATAGCGAGGGAATTTTCTTATGGGCCGTGGGCATTCTCCTTTTTTTATCAAACAAACATTTTTCAATATCCATTCTCCAAGTTAAAATGGCATAATTATACAGTAAGAGACACAAGGCAGCTAAACAAACAAATGCATTTTAATTAAACCCAAACACCGTCCCATCGTAATTCCCTCCAATTAACACCCACGCAAAGCATCCGGCCCGTTTTTCGACAAAACAACATTCTTAATCCGACCTCCGTCACCACTCAGGTGCTGGCTTCGGGAGGTTTAGTGATTGGAGTCGAGTTGTGTTGCTTGTTTTGAGGGTGAGTGATTGGTTAGTTGTTTGAGGAAGGTATAGTTTTCTTGGGTTGGGCGTTCGTAAGGGACGGGGATGCAATGTTTGCGACAGGGGGTTTTATTGCTTTGAGAAAGAAAAATGTTGCCGCTTAATCAAAAAGTTAAACGTTATCAGCTATTCTTGTTTTATTATAATCATTAATTTTATATTGCAATCGACAGGTTTACTTACTTCATTAAATTTCAGTTTTAGTTTTTAAGCCCAACACCATGAATGAAAAGTAATAGGTATACATTTTTTATCGAAGTTCATGGCGATCAATGTGTGTGTTTAATTACAGAGATTTAAACATCGCTGTTCATCTTTATTTATTCAATCGTAAGCAAATGAAAATGCATATTTGCGGACACGATAAATAACGAACAAGCTTTTGTTTTATCTTTTATTGACAATCTTTGGGATATAATATATATGATTACGGGCCGCGAATTAAATTAAATAAATTAAGACCAAGCAAGGAAGCAAAGGAAAAAAGTGGACGACGGGACTCGAATCGGGAACCATACGATTGCGAGGCTCGTGCTCTAATACCGAGCTAACGTCCACGATGCAGCTTCATCGATGCGTACGAGCAGTTCTCGTATCTCCTTGCATCGTGGTCATCTTTCGCGCCTCGTCTGCGAATGACGTCATCTTCCTTGACAATATGTTATTAATAATGACTTTTCTCTGTTAATTTAACTCTGAACAAAACTATATATTTGGCCGACTTTAAGTAAGTATACGTCAACATACCAACCAAAAAAATTACAGATCTAAATCCGCTTCAAGTGAGCTTTTAAAAGCAGGTTGATCATTAAGAACCGCAGTAGAAAATAAAAGCTTCAAACTCATTATTCCCAGTCCCTCACAAAAAAAACTCCCTTACGTAAACCCCCCCAAACCGTTCTCCAAATTAAATTCTCAGCCCGTTTCTCCAAAATAACGAACGCTCCGCTTAAATCCTCGACGAGTACCTCCCCCGTTTTCGCGGCGGACGTTTACATGCCATCGGAAATCGATCGCCGCGAGGGATCGCCGCAGCTGACGCCTCGCTCTCCCGATAAAAATATTGCCCCCGTCGCTTTTATTCGGCCTGTTTATCTCTCGGCTCGCTTCATCGTTATGCAATCGCGCGACGTGCCTCGCGCTTGCTTTCGTTCGAAGAGCGAGAGAGAGAGAGAGAGAGAGAGAGAGAGAGAGAGAGAGAAGGATTGAATTAAGCTGTCGCGGGGGGGATTGACTTTGGAGGTGTCGATGAGGTCTTTTGACTCAGGAGTAAGCGTTCTTTTTCAGTTTCTGGAGGCACTTTTACGTTTGATTGCAGATTCATGGACGAGTCTTTTGTGAAGTTTTCTGTCGATTTTTTTGGCTTTGAAATGGAGATTTTGGGAGTGCTGAATAATTACTTACTTGAAAGTGCGTTTTATTGTTTTAAATTTTTTATTGGAATTTGTGCTTTTGTAAGTTGAAAGATATTGCAAGTTATTTTTCAAATTTATTTTTAACAACCAATTTACAAAAAGTTTTTTATTATTAACTAAATAAGCCAATTTTTTTTTTAAATTCACTGATATAATAAATCTTTTGATCCATCAAAAAATATTGCATGCAGAACGGCTTAAATCTTTTCATACTTTTTTTGACAATAAAGCCGAAATCCTCGAATTTTCTGCGTAATTAAACTCGAGAATGACATTTCGAAATTAAAATTTTTTTAGAAAGATAACGTACTTTACTACCTTGAATTTTAATTAAAATATCTCAATTTCTGCGTAACAACCATTGACGAATAATTCAGTCAATAAAAGTAACGAAACTACAAAATTTGACAAAAAAACCTTAAAAACCTAACAGTTTCCCATACAGCCAACAAAACAGATGAATCCCTAACAGCGGGCGTGCTCGCCATCAACAAGCCCAATTTAATTAACTCCATTAACTCCCACCTGCTCTCAATTTACTGCCCTCCCCGGGATCGCTTACCGGCCGACAGTAACTAGCCATTAATTGCGGTTAGCTGCCCGTTTAACTGCGATTCCTCAACGTTGAATCAAGCTCCTCCGTCCCGATAAGTTCGAATGTCGGATAGCCGGTCGCGAGAGCTATAATGCGGATCGCATTCTCGCTTACCGGCGCGTCTGTGCAGGGTAATCGGATTGCGCCGCATCACGGAACATACTTCTTCCTCCTCCGTCGATGGATTTTCGAGTAAATGACAGGTTGACGTGCTCGCGTCTGTTCCCTCTCTGCGTTATGGATGTGGGTTCGAGCGAAGGGGAGATAGAGGTATCGTTCCTCTTGCGTCTTTGCTTTATTTTTTGCTGACGGTGCCATTCGGATTTGTTTTTGTATTATGATATTTCTTTTATCTTGTTATAATTTCTTCAAAGAATCATGATTCAATCTATTTCTACAAAATTTTATCATCGCTATATTGTATTAAATGGATACAATAGTTTCTCCATAATTTTCGGTTATTTGCCATTAGCTTATAATAAAAATGATGAAATAACTCACGATTAATGTTTAAAAATTAATTTTTCGCGAAAAGAGAAAATCCGCCGGAAAGTTTATTTTATTTAAACAAATTGATGATTTTAGAATAAACTTGGCTTATGCATAAACGCCCGGCTTAAATTCATTCGGAATTAAAGTCCACCCGAGTCATTTTGCAATCCATCTACTTTTATCTCATCATTCGCTCGCATTTTGGTAATTTTCTGGCTCTGCCAGTTGGCTGCAATCGCCGCACCAAAGTAGACGTTTTCGATACTGCTCAATATAACTATGGAGCTAAATTTATTAAATTATATGAATTTTAATTGGCATTCACAAAGGCAGAAAGTGACGGAAACATCGGCGAGTGAATCATTGAAGTTTAATTTTGGGCATGATTCCATTGATTTAATGTGTCTTTGATACGGTATTTCGTAATATACGAAAATGTTATTTGGGAATTAAAGGACTGCAGCAACTCAAATTGACTCTGAATGCTTTGATATATTTTTACCAATTTACTGGAGATTTTTATTGTTATTGTCCAAAACTTGTAAGCAAAATAGCTGTTTTATAGATGAGAGTGTTTTTTTTCTCTTTTCGGCATGCAGGAAACAACGCCGAATTGCGCAAGTAGTTTTTCATTTATTCAAATAAAACTTTTATCAAAACCCCCGTCGCTAAACACTCCCCAACCCCCCGCCCATAAGTTTCCCTTTCTCTCGCGCAGCTCACACTCCAAATCCGTCGATCCCGTCACGGCAACATCCCTTTTCCCAGCCTTCCCCAGGCATTTCCCTTTCGCTTTTCCCCTCCTCCGAAAAAGCTCGCTGCCCCCTCCCCCAGCTCCTCCTGCAGCGCGATCAGCCGGCATTCAACCGTCGCGTAATTCCACCCCTGGAAAGTCGGCCGCGCGCGGCGGCGAATCTCCTCGGGCGCATTTTTTGCGGGTATAAATACGGGCGCGAGCGTATTTCTGGACGCGCCGGCCGTTTCTGCGGGATTTGGAGATTCTTGCTTAGTGGGTATTTGGGCCGCGAGAGAACGGGAGAGAGGGAGAGAGAGGACGGGAGACTGCGTAAGGGAGAAAGTTAAGGTTCGATGCTATTTTCGGGGTTGAGGTGAGAATGCCAGCGTTTGGCTGGGAATTCCGGGATCGAAGGGGAGGAGGGGTCGTATTTGGAGGGGATGGAAAGATGATTTGGGAAATTCGATTTTTCTCCTTGCTCGGGTTGAATCGATTTGCCGAGTTAAGGGAATTCTTATGTTTATTTCGGAAAGTTTGTCCAACGGTTTGAGTTAAGTGCTTGGTTTTTAAATTTTTAAGGAAATCGTCGCAGTGAAATAAAATGAATAATAACGGATAGTATAACGTTGGCGGAGATAAAAAAACTGCTTCATTAGTATATTTAGTAACTTTTAATTTAGACGAGTTTTGACGCGCAGCAATCAAATATTCATGTCCAGAAATATGTTCATCATTTATAATAGCAGGTGAATATAACAAAGAATATGCAAAAGTATCACGTTTTGCTTTCAAATTATTGTTTAATTTCATCACTCCTCTTTAGATTATATTAATATTCGATCATCTGCAGTATCTGACTTTTAAATTGTAAAACCAATGTTGTTCGTTCGAGTTTATTTTAAGCGCAGGATATTATGTCGAGTTGCAATGTGTACGAAAATGCACGCAACTAATTATTAAATCAGATTCTGACGTAATTCAATTAATTTTCCACAAATCTTTTTAACTTTGACGGAAATCGATTTATTTATCTTTAAATTTAAGATTATTAAATCACAGTTTACTGCATATTAATTATGAAAATGCACAAATTCTACGGTAAAGTGTAAAAAAGTAAACCAAAAATCTATTCACTTACAACAGCTGCTTTACTGCCTTACCTTGAGAGAAAGAAATCGATTGCAATTAAAAAAATTCGAAAGAAAAACAAAAAAAAACCCTCAGCCAGAAAACAACCTCCCCAATTCCGGGAACGGAACCAAAACGCGTCGAATTCGCGCCAACCTTTTCCCGAATGAAAATTGCTCTTCGGAGCGAGACTCAAAAACAGACCAACCTTAAAATCGAAAAAGCAGTCTGCCACTGGCCGCTTCAAGCTCGAGCCATCGGAATCCCCTTTGCGGAGGAGGTTCGAAAAACCGGTCGAAAAAAATCAATGTGCGCGAAAACTCTGGTGGAAAGAGCGCTTAGCAGCAGAGCCGCTCGGCTCTCTCTCTCTCTGTCAGCACGCGCTCCGCCACGGCGCTGCTGCACCGCAGCATCGCCACACGCGAATACCGGCATGCACTTTCGGGCTTTGAAATCGATAGGCTCTCCTTACCTGCCGCCTCCTGTCCTGTCCTCGCGGGCGAGCTCCTCTCTCACTCGCCTTCTTCTTATCTCCGTCCGCAGGTAGGCGAGACTGCAGCAGAGGGACGTACACAGAGAGAGAGAGGGAGAGACAGTCAGAGAGATAGAGAACGAGAGCTGACGACGGCGTCGCGTCCGCCGGTGTTGTCGCGCGACCAGAGAAGAGCCAGACCGCCCGCGCCGCCCCCGGAGCCCGCACTGACTCGCACTGGCTGCCGCCGCCGCCGCCGCCGCCGCCACCGCCGCCGAGCGATCGCGTGGGTGGAGGGAACAATGGAGCCAGCCCAGAGGGTGGATGGAGTCTGCGCCGAAAGCGGGAGAGTCGCCGGGGTCGATACCGAGGGACGGCCTGGATAAGGGCGAAGTGACTCCGAGGGCCACTGTTTTATCGGCTGGGGGAACATGCGGTCGTCGGTGCGAAGGGAACCTGGCGATTCGCGCGGGAGATGCGCTTGCGAATTTTCTTTGGGGTGCTTCCCTAGTACAAAGAAATTATATATAAAAACTGGTAAAATGGGGTCATTCCCCATTCACACAAATTAAAACCCTTTAAACGGACCCAGTTTATATCGGTTTTTATAAGACACTTTCAACAGGGTTGGGGTTTCCTTGTTTCTGGGAGGATATCTATAACTGAAAGCTGGTACGTACAAAGTAAAATGCATGAAATTCGGTCGAATAATGGTTCGTTAACTTAATTACTTGAAGAAACCATTGTTGGATCGTCTTTTATTTAATTTCCTACTGTTATGCAAATTTTGGAATATTTTTCCGGTTTCTTTTTTTAATAACAAGGAAAACGCTTCGTTACACGCAATTACGCAAATTATTGTAAGAAATTTAATTAAATCAATGATTAACGAACTACTTTGGAATGTACTTCATTAAAATAAAATTTAAAAAAAAATTATTTGCAGATGCAAAGCGTAGTTCTTTTGATTGATAAATTTATAATTCCCATTACTAAAACTGAAAAAGAACTAGAAAATATCGGCAAAGGAATTAATTTTGAATCACGTGAGAACGCACATCTGCTTGCTACGTCGTTTGCTACGTTTTTATCGTCTTCTTTGCGAATGTAGTTTTTATTGTAATGAGCAAATCGATTAAAAGTTTTAATGCAATCTATGTATAAGAAATGTAAATGTTCTGTTTTTCATAAAATTAAAAAAATTCACCTTAATTACTGAGTAATTCAGATAGAATCCCAAACAGATAATGGGTGCATACTAGAATTAATTCATTAAACGTTAATTAATAAACTCAACTTCACACTTACTTGTAGTTCACATCAGTTTCATAATTTTTCCTGAAAGATTAAAGTCAGTTCTATACGTACCTCAAAGCTACTTCCATCTCGATTCTCGATTCAAATTGATGGAAGGAATTTCATCGTAAATTTTGAACTTTTAACTTCTTCAACGAGCCATTATTCTCGCAAAATTTCCCTGCTCTATTCCCTTTTACCCTCCCCTTTCGCAGATTCCCACCGTTATTCCGCATTCTCCCGAAACGAGTTCCGCGATTAATTTTTAATCAACAATTACACCCTCGCTCAGAGGCGCAGTAAACTTTATTGCTTACATTTTAGATTCTAGTGTACAATTCATTCTGTAGCTCGAGGCGAGGAGTGCCGAAAAACCAAACAGGAAAGTGGAAACGGTTGGAAAATGTGCAACAATTATGCCATTCATTTTACATTAGTTACTTACGGTCGAAAAATCAAATTAATTTAAAATTATAGAAATAAGATTTGTTAGCCGTCGAAAACATCAATTAAAACGCGACTTTGATTGATTTAGTTTCGATGCGACAAAAAAGAAATTGTTTCGTTGCCAAGCAATTAAAGTAGTTTAATTTTATTTATAATTAATGACCAGAACACCTCTCGCGAAAATACGTACGTCAACCAGAGTGTACACCATTTCTCTATTATATGAATAAAGCTTCCTTTTGAATGACATACTTGAGAAGCTCGTTTTGCCTCAACTGAATTGCAGATATTCCTTTCTTGAAATTATAATTGGCAAAATTATCTTCTTCTGCTGAATATGATGTTATAGCATTTTTATAGTTGTATTTAAATAAATTATAGTTAAATTTATATGTAGATTATTTGCTGTATTTTTGTATTAGAAACTCGCGGTTTTGTGTTGAAGAGCAAGAAACATACATTACTAATAATAATTATTATTTTATTTAAACTATTACAAAATGATACAAACATTTTTTATGAAAGATGAAATCTCTTAAAAAATAATTACCCAAATATATTTTCAAGAAAACTTTAATAAAATGTACTTGAGAAAATCTTTTGACTAACAAGTTGCCTTTAAAACTTTTCAACGGCTTTTCTAAGCAAAACTTTCCTGGAAAACTTCTGTACACGAGCTAAAATTTTAATGAGAAAATTTTCAGATTTCATAAGACGTCTTCTTTCACCTCGGCGCGATTTCAATTTAGGCATATTTCATATATTTATAGAAAAAAGCTGTGTACGGTTAAGAGAGCTTTCGCGCTTCTGTGAACTTCGGTATAAATCGATGAATTTTAAGCGAGAGATTCATGCGGAGAATAAAAACTTTAAAGTACGCGATTTCATACATAAAAAGATGACTGGGAAAGTTGCCAGACGCTATTTGTATACGACAAAATGATTTGTACTTTGAGGAGACCTCATTATGTTAGCTCGTAAGTGTCGTTTTCTTTTTTAATGTTGTGCTAATAGCACCAATTCTCGCTTTCTTTTTGTAAGTATTGCTTTGCAGTTTCTTTAAAAATTAATTTATTGTTTCGTACTATTAAATTTTTTGTTAAAATAAATTTTGTTAAATATCGTTAGAAACTTAATAATACATTATAGCTGCAATAAAATGATACTTGCAAATAAAAATTCTCTTGTAATATAAATAAATTCTCTTGCAAATAACAATCTCTCAAGGCAGTACGCCGCATTTATCCAAACTCATATTCTCCAAACTCAATTTTATAAAACCAAGTCAAAAGCTTTAACCGAAACTGGCAACGTCACCCCAACCCTGCGCCTCAAAAAAAAAAAAAAAAATGCCCCACCCTTCCAGAAAACTTGAGCGTGTGGGAGGCTAATTGACTAACGAGTTTCGAAAAGTGACGACGTGACCATAATACAAGACAACTGCGATCGCACGGAACTTTGCTATTGTTTATGCACCTTTGCAGATTTGATGCACTACTCGCCAACTTTTCATTTTCTCTGCGACGAAGGCAGAAGGAAAGGGACGGATAACTTGGCAGAATTATGCAATTCGGTTGAGCTTTTCCCAGGTAACTTGATTATTATTAGTTTGGGGTCGATTGGTAATGAGCGATGCAATTGTTTTTCATTTGCACTGGACCAGATATTTCGTATCGTATCATTGTTAATTAACGGCTGTATGCGATTTTAGACTCGTTGCGTAACGTTGCTCTTGTTTGTCAAAACGATGATGGATAATTGAAAAAGTTTTTGACTTTGTAAGCTTGTTGCACTGTTTTACACGAAGAGCGTGCATGTTTCATATAATGCTTATTTTCAGTCAGCCGGATTGTCTCGGCCGCATTTTGAACGAAACAAGTTCATAATTACGTTTTTGATTAGATGTTCAATAAATTTATTAAAAGCGCGCATAACTAATTTAAATCAATTATTAAATTGATTAAAAAATTTGAAGAGTCCATTGAAAGCTTTTTTTGTAAGTTTCATAAATTTTTGCAATGTCTTGTCTAAAATTTCAAATAAATAAAGTCGAGAGCAAAGGCATTTCAGAAAGAAAATTGCTAGAAAAAAATGTTGTTCTAATTGGACATGGATGGTCCCAATATTTCCCCTTATCCAAATCCTAAGTAAAGTACAAAAATAATTCCTCTACTTCGCGAAGGATTCGGCAAAGAATATTATCGGGAATCGGCTCACCGTTAATTCCAAAAAGTTCCTCCCCACTAAGGGAAGCGGCACTCCTTGCCGTCCAATTAAAAAAAGCACATCCCATCCCATCGAACGAACCTATAACAAGGAGGACGGAAATTTTGGCGGGTGTCCTGCGCGCATCGGCGGCGCGCGAGGTCCGATCGATTCGCTCTCCGCGCGCTCGCCGTCCTCCCGTCTCTCCGCCTTGTGCGCCACGGTATTTTTAGCGGCGTCGACCACGGCGCTGTGCCTCGTCCTGGCCGCGTGGAAATATTTACGGCGAGTGCACGTGTCCTCGACAGGTGAGGAGCTGCGACGTCCGCGGCCCTGTTTGCACGTGCTGCCGCCGCCGGAGTTTCTTCCCTTTTGGCTCGTCCCGGCAGAGCTCGTTTCGAGATCATCGGGGAGAGAGGCTTTTTATGGGCTCATTTTCGTTGTTGCTGTGCGTGCTGTGTGCGTTGCTGTTTTCGGAGGTTGGGGATCTCAGCTTAGAGTGAAGGAGGTTGTTAAGTCCAGGTGAGTTAGCTGGAGGTAGATTGTTGCTTTTGATAGATGCTTTAGTTCAGCGGGTAGGTTGAGAACTAAGTGCTGCTTGTTTACTGTAATTTAGAACATACGTATATGTATATTAGGAATACGTATTACAAATTCGTGATATTTGCAAGTACAAGCCTTGCATCAGCTGCACGTGAGGGATGTGTGCGGTGCACACAATTTATTTGATTTATTGCCGCTATCCGAGTACTGGTCCAATATCCGATAAATTAATCTCAAGCCCCACGTGACCTTGGTGGAAAATCCAATTTGATTGAAGAGCATTTATCTATTGCAGTCTGCTCAGTAATCTGTTTTTAATTGAAAATAATAATGAAATATTTTTATAAATCTTACTAAATATTTAATTCAGTATTATGATTTTAAAATATTGTTTCGAGGTAACCAAAACCATTTTTTTTAATTGTTTTAATTTAAATGTATGAAACTTAAAGGTGAAAATTAAGAACTTTATTAATCTGTATAATTAATAGTTTAAACAACTTTCAAATAATATCCTCTTTCATTACTCAGGACCGACAACAAAAAAGCGTCTCGAAAAGCGTTTCCCATATTGTGCAACGACCTGTCCATGCATGAAAAGCAACACAGCTGAAGACGTTCCGATGCAGTGCTCACGAAGACCACCATGTGGAGTAAGTATCCAAAGCACAACCTTTGCCTCCTTTCCATTAACAAATCATTAATCAATCAAGCTTCAAGGTTGCCGATGGCTCGAGCCTTGATCTTGACTCATCGTCCATTATGCATCGTCGTGTGCTTTCGAATTTCGTGCCGAGCTTACTTTTCGCCGTCCGTCGGTATTCAGCGAAAAATTAGTGACGATAAGAGGACAGAGATGGCGGCGGAGTTGAGATTGACGAGTTATGGCATCTACTGGGTATCGGTGGAACTTGCGAGATATTGTTGCGCTGCTGGCGGCGTTGCCACGTGCTCGGTACCGTTTCACTTGTTGAGGTTCCCGTTGGAGTGCAGTTAGTTTGTTATTGTCGGAGTTATACCGCTTTTCAAGTTTGCTTTGATTGTTTAAGTAAAGAGTAGGTTATCGTTTGCCTTAATAAAGATGAGTAACTTGTTTTGATGTGCAGTGATTTAGATTCTAGTGCAGATACTGATATTCATTATTTTAGCGTTCTACAAGATTCTAGAATATTGAATTGGTTGAATTTGAAGTTTAAGAACTTAAATGTAAAAAACACTTAAAATTCTACAATAATAGATTATTTACACGGGAGACCTTGAAACTCTAGTAATTGTTGCGATTGACGTAAGATGTGAAGCGTTCCTAGAAAAGATAAACTTCCATTTGGATGGCGGTAATTTTAAACCGTTAAAATGGATTAATAAAGTTCTATCCTCTTGAAGTAGAAGAAACTCGAGAAACTGAGCAAGGTACTTATAAATTTTTTGTAACAGTAAATTATTCGAGTTACATTTTGCATTCATTACTATTAACTTTTAAAAGTTCTCTGAGCAGAACGCAACAATTTTCAGTTTTTTATCCACTCCTACAGAAACAATCTTGCGAAAACATTTCCCAATCGCATAATCAACATCGACAACTTAAACGTCGCTCTATATACAATTGTCAAAAACGTAAACAGCTCGTTCGCGCTTACAAGCGAAACCTCTCCCACGCCACCCCTCCCCTGCGCGACAAAGCTTCGATTCGAATCCGGCGCGCAAACGCAGGCGACAACGCCGCTATCTCCTCGCTCGTCTGCCGCCAGTCAGTCTGCACCTGTTTCTCGGCACCTGCGAGCGCGCATCCAGCCTCTCGCGACATCCCTCTCGCCAAGCAATGTCGGCAGCATCGACCTCGACGCCGAGCACGAGCAGCGACCACGCCGCGGTCGCCGGGCCCTCGACGACGCTCGTGCAGAACTACCAGACGCTGACCTAACCAGAAGCTGCCGCCGAGCGAAGTAAGCGATCGATATACACAGGCAGGAGTAGCGCGGCTCGAGAGGGAGAGAGCCTCACCTGCGCCCGGCGTTAGTCGCGATGCGCTTGCGGAGCGGAGGAGGCAGCCTCGAATGGAAGTGCTAATCGGGCTCCAGCAGGAGCACGGCTCCTGCCTCGGCGACAGCGTCAACCTCGTCTGCAAGAGCGAGATTGGTACCTATATAAGAACGCGGCGGGGCTGCTTCGCCTCTGGGGTGTAGGCCGCACGCGTTTTTTGCGAGGCGGCGAGCTCATTATTTTACGCGTCGCGTATTTTGCTTTATATATCGTTCCTTCGCAGAGCTTTTGTTTGGGTTTGCAAGTTTGTACCAATTTTTCGTTGTGCATTCATTTTTTTACACACTGCAGCTACTATTTTATTTGATAAGTGAGACTCTTTTGCGTTGTTTGCATTATTTTTATAGGCATAAGGTATTGAAGGACAGAATTTATTGATTATTATTCAAAGGTACAGTCTTTATTATCAATTTCTCGCAAAATTCTAATATTTTACGCTTCTATGCACACGCATCACATTGCAATTTTATTGCAACCTTTTCTTAAAACAGTGCGTCGTCTAAGAATGACATTTTGAGTTTTAATGCTTAAAAAACAAGTAAAATTCAATTAATATAGAGTTTCATTGTGTTCATTCAGAGCGGCAAAATTGAATCGAACTTCGTTACTTATTGCGCACTATAGAAGGCGGGTATAGCCTCAGGCGTAAAATAGAACAGTGGAAGTGCGTTTGGTTCAACGACTACTATCGATTTATATTTTAAAATTATAAATATCCTCCACACCCTAAATCTGTCAATGCAAAATAGAAATCAAAATAATATTAAATTCCATTCGTTTATACTTTTCGTTACTTTAATCTTGATTAGCAAAGTCAATTTTCTAATGACTAGAACAATTTTTTAACAACAACCACTGTAATTCGAGTCGTCAAATCCGCATAGTATGGTATTTCATTACTTAAAGTATCTTTCATAATCTTCAGCCTGAAAAAACTGCTTAACACGAACTGTTTTAAAAACTATACTTCAGGTTGATGCCAAGACTCGGTAATTTTCAGTTTGCACCTTATTTTGCAAAGTTTATCTTCGTATCTAATGTAAAGCTAAAACAAAGTTGTTGTTACGACCTATAGTCTAAGTGTGTCATTTGTGTAAATCAAGTGCTTAAAGCCTTTTTTATCGGAGCCTATGTTTTGATTGCTTGATGATTTTTTTAAATTTCTTTTAATTGTTGTTGCTTGTTTCCTTATTATGCTGCTTCACATTAGATTAAGAAGAATACTTTTCGAAAATTGATTTATCGATTTTTTTAGCATAAAATTACTAAAATGTAAATTGTTTTTAGATATATTTCATTGTTCTTATCAAACTTTTTGCAGTTATATAAATATCTGAACATGTTTTTCTTTCGCGAATTAAAAAATATTTTTAAAATATTTTTAAAAATGTTCTTAAAACTGACTTTAAAATTAACAGTTTAATTTACGGAAATATGAATGTCTGAATTAAAAAAAATGTCTTTCTGAATCAAATTCACATAAACTCGCTCATTTTTCCATTAAAAAGCAAACCAAACAAACCTCTGCAAACTTGCATTGACAAGCTGCCACCCACGCCAGCGGTCAAATCTATTCAGGTCGCCTTCGCGCGACTCGTAAACAAACATTCATATACGAATGGAAGGCATCGTTAAGTCGGCGATCGGATCGTTCGCCGTCGTCGTGTTTGCCGTCGTTTCCTCGGGCGTGCGCAGGACTCGTCTTTCTATTTTTAAGCGCGACGCCGAATCCGCGCGCAGAGAGTCGAAAGCCACTCCCGTCCGCGTCCGCAGCTTCGCTCGCCGAGCGACAATGGTGAGGAGTCGCAAAACTGGGTTGATTTCATTGGGTTCCGAAGGGAGATAAAGGCTGGATCGATGCTCGGGACGAGGAAGGTAATAGTTTGCTTTTTCTTCCAGACTACATTCACAAACTGAGCATGTCGAGGAGAAAAGGTGCGAGGGAACGACAATACGACAACGTGGATTACACTCAGTTGACCGAAACCGATAATGGTTTCGTTGATTCGCAGGTACATAAATCGTATATTTTTTATTAATCGTCTTGAATGTTAAATCTAAAATAATTTATTTCTGACAAAATCTCGGTTTAGTTTGTATCGCCTCCAATAAAGATTCCATGGAAGGCGATCACACTTGCCACGCTACTTTTCGTCGGAGGCACTGTTATGCTCGTCATAGGTAGCTTAATAGTGAGTGGACACATAGATACGAAGGTAAAGTGCGTAAAGTTTGACTCTAAGCTTTTTGAATTTGCATTATTTAAAAATTCTTTTTAATTGAACAACCTGCGGAACACCCTTTATTAAATAGTATTATTTTAAAACAATTTTAAAAAGACGTCGCGAGCATCGTGATCAATTGAATTAAACTTTCAAATTTTCATTCAGCATAATTAAATAATCGATAATCAAGTTTTTAATGCAATACAATAATTGGCAATTCTGAAAGCTTGAAAAAACATGTAAACCGGTTTGCCTATCTATTACAGTGCTTTCTTCGTAATAAAAATCTAAGTAGTTTTCTTTTTCATTCCAGTATTCGGATCGAATGTGGCCAATAATCATCTTGGGTGCCCTAATGTTTATCCCGGGTGCTTATCACGTGAGAGTAGCCGTACAGGCTTACCGTAAGGTCCCAGGCTATTCTTTCGATGATATTCCAGAATTCGACTAGGCATACCTGTCTACATGCGATTCTGTGTAAATACATTTTTATCGTCACCACAATGTGCTATTCAATCGCATTCGAAACCTTAGTTTGAAATTTCGCATTTATATTTTTATTTCTCCGTCTTTGTGAACATAAAATGTTTTCATCGGCCTATACACGTAAAGCGAGAGGCATTATAATATAACTTGCAGAATAATAAAAAATGTAACGCGTTTAATTTTTACATGTGCTGTGATACCGAAATAGTTTTCTTTTCCATTTTTTCAATGCGATGAATATACCTCTTACATGTGATAATTCCAAGAACTACGATTATACATAATTTAATTGTGAAACAAAAATGCTTTGCACTTTCAAGACTTACAAGTTCGAAATCTGTATACATTTGAAGAAAAAAATAAAAAGAATTATTCATTGTTAAATTTTATTGTACTAATAAAGAGTATAACAAACATTACATATTATAGTTTTTGTATTTATTAGTTTAAAGTAGTCAAGTAAATACTTTACTTGTATTCCTAAATACTTTACAATTACGTTACTTTTAAAGAACATTTTAGTTTAGACAAAAATATATTACAAAGAATGTAAAATAGAAATTAAATGATAAGGCTTTATCAAATATTAAATAAACGCAAAGTAATTTTAATATTAGTTCTCCAGAGACTGAAAGCTTACTTTGCACATGCTTCAGTACACGTATAAGTACATACATAAGTTAGATAGTAAAAAAAAGCTTGTCTTAAATTTGTAAAAAATAGTCCTATTCTGATTGTAAAAAATTTAAAAAAAAGTCTTACCAACTAAAACGGAGTTCAATGAATCGTATTCATTACACAATATATTACATATATTTTATATAATACTATAATACTGTAATATTATAATATAATATACATATGTATAATATTATATATTATATATAATATACATAATAAGCATAAATCAAAAATGCTTAGAAAAGTATATAAAATAAACTTGAGTTCGTCTTAATTCCAATGTTTTAAATATTCAACCAGTGATTTACTTAGTATTTTGCAAAATTTGTCAGCACGGCGTTTTTTCTGAATCCTTATTGGCGGAGTAAATCGCGTAGCCAACATTGTATTTACCATATTTCTAATATGTTTGTACTTTTCCCCGAGAATTAAAGGAAATTCATCCTTATAAAGCCTTGCATCATCAGGTATATCCTAAAAATAATAAAAATATTTAGTGCATAGTTTATACACCTTATGCTTTTAAAATAATTTAAAAGTGGATAAATCAGATATACATATATACCTCAAATACCAGAATAACTTTTAGTTGACTGAATTTTAGTCTTTCAATTGCAGGTCCAACGGCGAGGTTCAATTTGTGCAACAGCCTCTTCAATATTAAATAAAGTTCTTCCTCCGTACTATTTGTATCTATGGTAACAGTTGTGAACCCACTCCTTATCTAAATAAGGATATATTATTAACTAAATAAAATATTAACTAAAAATTTAAGAATATGCGATTTAATGAGAATAAGAGTTTTACCTGAATATCCACATAATATCCAAGATGAATAGCATATTCTAAAATTTGGTTGGTCAATACTTCATCAACTGGAAGCATTCTAGAGATTAATTCTTGATATGTCGATTTCTTAAAAGTTAAATCATTATCCATAACTAATCTACAGATATCAGCTGCCAATTCCTCTTTATTGTGGAGAAGTAATAATAACGTTAATTTATCCAAATAAAGTGGGAGATCTGTGAACAGAAAAGATGCGTCACTTAAATAGTATTTTTAATTAAGTTTCTGATTAAAGTTTTATGGATTAGAGTACTAAATGTTTAATTTGTATTTAATGGAAGAATTTTCAGAAAAAATGTAGCGCTTTTCACAATTCTTACCAACAGGATAATAAGAAATGTATTGATCCTCCATGAGTGTCTTAAATAAATATGCTGCCTTATCTGGATCAGCATAAGATAAAGCTTTTAAAAGGATTAAAACTAGCTTATTTCTGTGCTTTTCGTCATTCCTCGTACTTTCTTTAACGAGCCATTCATCACGATTAGTTTTAATCAGCCGAGTCCCTGAAATAAATAAGTGAAATACATATATCGGTGGATTATTGTCCTTAAGTAATGCAGATTCAAAAGAATGTAAAAATTTTATGTAATTTAAATATGGCACTAAACTTTACTTACGTGCCATTCACTTTTTTTATTTAAACGAACAAACATCACTACCGCTTTGAGCATTTACGAAGATAAATTGTATACATGCTTTAGAATCCTCACTACTCAATTTCGATCAATTATCAATTACTTCGTTATCTCTATCAATTCTTAAAAAATTGATAGAAATAAATAAAGTCATACTTTTTGTCTTTTTCAAAGGCAAAGAGAACTTTTGTATAAATTACAGCATTTACATTCTTGCTTATATTAAAATAAAGAATTAAACAAAATCCTTTTTTTAAACTTTAAAGTGTTAGAATATTGTTCACATAAATTTTTTTAGCACAACAAAAGATATATGAAAGATTAATAAGCAGTCATGCGTAGAGTAATAGCCTTTATTAACAAAATAAAATTTCTTTTAATTTTAAAATTTACTTAAATCAGATACACTAAAAAATACGACTTTCAGAAACAAGAAAATAAAGAAAAACACATAGAATAATTAAAGCTTCGTAAAATGCGGCTAAAACTCACTTTGCAATAAGTAGAGCGCCTCTAAGGGATCGTTATTCGCTAAATAAATTTCGACACTAATGAGCACGAAATCGGTCCTCGGCTCATCAGGCTCGAGGATCTTCACATAGTTCAATAGCTGCAATGCCATGACCCACAATTCGTTGTTGGCTAAATCGATCAAAGCGAAAACCCCGACGTCGAACAATATGTCAACAGATTTCCGCGATGACGACCACCTGTTGCGGACTGGAAAACAAGTTCCAAAACGAAGAACAGACGTTAGGTGTTTTTGAGCAATGAAGAGAAGCCAATTAAGTACAAGAAAAATATTTCTTTTATTGTAATATCATGTTCTACATTATCTAGTTCTGGCATTTTTGTTTAAATTTTTAAATATTACAAAGTATAAAATCTTCCACAGATAGTCGTTGTAAAAATTGATAAGAGTGTATTTGCTTTCTCTGGTTTTAGCCCTAAAATACTTTGTACAGGAAACTTAAATCTATTCAATAAAAAATTTGAAATTCAACGTCTGTAGTAAATATTTACTTTAGTCTATATTTAGTTTAATAGATAGTCCTAATTTAAATAATCGATCTTATTACTTACATAAATGATTCTAAATATAAAAAATAAGTTTGATTTATTATAATTTGAGTATTTTCGTTGAGTATTATACTTTGAGTATTATACTTTGAGTATTTTACATTTCGACAATCCTGAATAATAACTTTAGTTACTTAGTATTTCCGTTTCAACATAAAATTGTCACAGTTTCTTAAAAATAAGTAATTTAACATAGTATTCATGAGTATTTAACAAATTGTTAAGCTTTTAATGAAAACAAAACAAATGAAGTTTTAAAATTCATTAAACTAAAGTTTTTATAGAAAATAATCTATCTCTTATCTACCACGCGTTCACTGCTTATTTTAAAAAACCAAAAAAGTTTTAGAAGGAAAATGGAAACTAAATATATTTTTGCATTGCAGTGTTTTAAAAAGCACTCTAACAACACAAAGTATTTTCACGATTCGCAATTTAAAAATAAATTTGTGTCACAACTTATTTCATAAAAATGAAATTAGATTGAAATTTCTGACTATAAAACGTATAAAAATCCGTATAAAAAATTAATAGAGTATAATTCACCATTGAATTTTGTCGAGATCTCTTGTTAAGTACTCAATAATAACGTGATTATTATTACCTGCTTGTTTGATGATTTCTGAAACATGGCGCTCACAGGTTTTTACATTTTTACATAAAATGCTGTAATAAGAACGTCTTAAAAGCTCATCTTTAACATTTTCTTTACTACATTCATCTAATACTTTCCATATGTGTTCATAATCTTCGTGCTTTAAACCTTGATTAATACTGTGGACAGCTAGGTATAACTTCCAAAATCTGTCTCTAAATATACTTTCAGGTTCCTTTGCATCTAAAACAAAACAAGTTGAAAAATAATTGAAAAATAATATTTACTAAAATAATTTTTTTAATAAGGAAAACCTGTTAAACAATTTTTATTTTAAAAAACTAAACCAAAAGTAAGAAATATTATAATAATAAAAAATTATTTAATAAATAATCAAGAAATCTGCTTAAGTGTTGACATATTTGTATTTAAGCACACGAAAGTTTGCAAAAAATACTTACCAACTTCCTCTACAGAATATTCTGTAAAATTTGCACTTTCACCTGTATTCGGCGCTTGCGTTCCCACTTCTACAGGGGAATTATTTGGCTGCCTTAAGTTAAAAGTCGTATCTTTAATTGTTGTCGATTCTTGCATAGTTATCTTCTTCCTATTCTTTTTTGTCGGCCTTATCGTTGCTTGATTTGAGTTTTCACTTTCCATTGATTTAACACTATCAATTGATTGAGCTCTCAATTGCAATCGACTAAGTTAAAATAAATTACTTAAGCATTACATTAAAAATATTATTTTAAAATTTAATTTGAAAGATTTATAAATATGTATATATATTTTTGTTATTAATTGATAATGAAATATCCTTTGAAATATCCATTGTTATATTTTCATAACTTACATTATAACAATATTAGAATAAAGTTTTTAGAATTGTTTTTTTTTCTAACTTGAAGAAACTATTCTTTATTACGATTTTAATTAAAACATTTTAAAAATTAAAGAAGATATTTTGATTAATTTTAATAAATTGGATTCAATGTTCTCTATTTTAAAAAGTAGAATACTTCCTTACCTGGTGATGACGTTATTATTAGCATTTGCCGCATTCAAGGGTTGTGTTGTCAATACTTCTTTATCAAGCGTTTCTTTTCTCTGTACGAGATTGAAAAATTGTTTTAACATCATAGGGCTAATCTTGTTTCTTTCGATGATACTCAGTCGATTTTTCACCAAATCGAATACTTCATTAATGTGGGTTGTATTTTTTTTCCTCTTCAAACACTGTATTATCGTCAATTCGATCATATCCCGTGGCGGTGTGGCTTTCTGACACAGATCTCGGATCGTTTCCCAGCAGAAGCCATCCGTTAACAAGGGTTTGACCAAAATACAGATCATCCGGACTGTATCGGAATCTCCCTTATCGAGTATCGAAGAAATCCGTTTGATGAACGATTCAACCGTATGGAGTTTGTTGGTGAGACAAAAATCGAGAAGTTCTTTAATAAACTGTTCATTTCGCATATTCGCTTGATAAAGTTTCTCATACACGCTGAAGATGTCGTTCTGTAAAATAGGCATAATCAAAGTCCAAATCATTTGCAAAAAGTAATCAAATCTGTTTTGAATTGCAAAGTCTAAAATAGAACGCAGAAGATCTGGATTCTTTTGCTTGATCAGTTTGCACAAAAATGGTAACTAAAAAATATAATAAATTAAAAATTAAAAGAATGAAGGAGCTTTTCTTAAGCTGAATTAAAATTAAGTTACTTTATGGGTAAAGTGACAAACAGTATTTTCAGACTGGCAGTTTCCTCTTCGTAATTCTCTGTAACAATGTTGTCTAAAGAAATTTGTTTTATTGTCAGGTGGTAAGGCTCCAATTGGTACAGGATTATTTTTCCCAACTAACATTGACGTGTAATCGAACTTTGTAGATTGTTCTTCATTGTCTCCAAACGTAATATAAGCATTTTCCTGGTCCTGTGCTTTTAAATTATCCACGTCTTTAAGCATCTGCAGTGCGTTCATCTTGTAAAACTGATCGATGCTATCATCGAGACTAAAATCGTTATTATTAGTTTTACATTGCACAGTTGCTATCTGCGAAAAATTTAGTTTTTTAATCAATTAAATATGACACTTTATTTTTTAAAGATAAGTAATTTATAGATTAATAAATAAAATCTATATATATAGATTTTTTATTTATTTTATTTCTTATCTTTCAACTTTAAAAAATTATTGCTAAAAGTCTACAAATTTGTAAACTACCTTAGAAACTGCTTCTGCTGCCGTTGGTATTCTTTGTAAATGATTTTGTTTATTAGCATTAGGATTTAAATTAATTATTGTCTTTTCTGTTGTGTTAATCCTCATCCTTACCGGAGCTGACGTTCGCTTTCCTGTTGTTACTATTGCTTTTCCTGTTGTTAAAGACGCTCTAGGATTCATCATAGGTACATTTCCTGTTGTTAAAGATGCTCTAGGATTCGTCACAGGCACTTTAAAGTTAAGACGATCCTTTATCGAAAGCGGTTGATTCTTTATTTCCTCATTATTGCGCGTTCTTTCAGACGTAAATTTACGATGTCGTGGGCTTGCGTTTGATTCTTCATCGCTACTGTTGTACAAAAAAAATTTTGTTAAAAACACTATGAAAAACTTACAAAATTAAATGTCAAAGAATAAATTATTATTTTTAAAGCCTTGTGCGTGTAATACTTACGAAAATTGTTCATTTGGATGTAAGCTAAGTTTTTCCTCGTCGCTATCCCAACTTTCTTTACCGTGTATCCAATTTTTACTTTCTTTTATAATATTTAATAATGGATTGTTTGAAATTTTTTCAGGTGATGGAGTTCTCTTCATGCCCAGCCTGTGGAACACCGATATTTTCTTTTTCGTCTGATTTGGACTAAACTTATCTTCAGGGATTGCAAAACTTATACCAATTTTCTCTTCTACAATTGGAGTGTTTTGTGCGACTTTTAATGCTGTTTCAGCCTCTTCCCTTTCCTTCCTCTTTCGTAATCTGGGATCTACAATCGTTTGTGTGGAGTTGGTTTCATTACCTAATAAAAGATATTCTTTAAAAATTTGTTGAAAAATACTCATAATTGGACCTTTTTTTGCTTTATTAATATTTCAGAGTATATAAAATGAAACAAATAAAAAATATTTAATCTAGCTGTTATATAATTAGAAAGTAAATAGTCACCTAAGCTTTGCGAAAAAGTATCTGGAACTACTGGAGTATTCGGTCGACTTTTTCCTCTAATTAATCTTGGATCTGTTATATCTGTAGTCATGAATTGTCTAGGACTAAGAGATCTGTTCAGCCTAGGATCTCTTTGATTACCTACAGGTGGATTAATAGGGCTGAACGATCTATTTAATTTTGGGACCTGGTCAGATCCAATGATAGCATTCGTTGGACTAAAAGACCTATTGAATCTTGCATCACTTTGAACCCCACTAGGAGGTTTTACAGGACTGAATCTTAAACTCAGTCTCGGATCCCTTTCAATTCCACTAGAAGGTTTTAATGGACTAGAGGATCGGTTAAGTCTAGGATCTCGTTTAACTTTGTCAACAGGTTTCACTGAACTACTCAATCGATTTAGTCTTGGATCTCTTTCAGCTGCAGGTATTATCGAAGTACTGATTTTACGAGAAGAATTGCTGAATCTTAGATCCCGTTCTGATCGGTTCATAAGTAAGCTTGGACTCATTGTTCTATTTAATCGTAGAGTTTCGTTTTCAACCGAATTAGAAAATTCAGGAGTTGAACAATTTAGTTCGCTAAATTGTGGCTCCGGTGATTCTGAAAATTTTAGTCGATTTTTTATACTTTGTTCTTGAATTTCTAGCTTTAATTTAGCAAGTCTTTGTGGAGAATTACTTTCGTTTTGTGATTTTACTAATAAGGGTGACTTTAAACTCAGTTTACGACGGGTTGGTTGAGGTGATTGTGCCTCGTTCTCGTTGTTGCTGAGTACCATAGGTAATCTGAAACCTTTGCAAAAAAATAATTATATTAGTTGAAAAGTTAAGATAAATAATTACACCTTTTTAAATAATTTTTATTTATTTTACCTGCTTTATCATCTCCAATATGCAGTACGATTTTTTCGTTCTTCATATTGACATTTTCTGTTGCATCTCCTTTGTACAAAGAAATATTTTCGTTGTTAGAGAGCTGGCTAACATCCTGGCAGAGGCTATCAAAAGTTTCATCCACCTTGGGTACGCCTTCTTTTGAATTTGGAAGTTCTAAAGTTTTATCAAGGTTGAGATTAGGTTTTGACGTTTCCGATTTATTTTTCAGAGATCTTGATGAGCTTTCCAAGTCAACTGGTGCTGTATTCTTTGATTCCTGATTACTTGTGACTGAAGACAAACCATTTGATTGCTCGTTTAAACTCACTGATTTTGGAATAACTCTGAAAATTTTAATTTTAACATAAATTCCATTATATTTTCTTATTAATTAACTAAAAAAATTATAACTTCTTTTGCAGAACTTTTAAAAATTACTTACTTTAAAGTGTCGAATTTATTAGAATTTACAGAGCTGTTAAGTTGAAGGATGTGCTGGTCATTATTTTGTGGAGAAGGTATAACAATTGTACGTGTCACAACTTCTTCAATGCTTTTTATTACAGGTTTCTCTTTAGATTTGGAATTCTGTGAGAAACCTGTAACTGCGGTTGAGTTTGATGTTTCCTGACTGAAAATTTCTGAAGAGTCTGTAGCAGAAGTTGAGCTTACTGTTTTTTGACTGGAATTACCTGAAGTGTCTTTAGTAATACTTGAGCTTGCTGTTTTATAACTGGAATCATCTGAGTGCTCTTTAGCTGCACTGTTAGTGGTGTTAGTCTTTTCAGGACTAGATTTTGTATCACTTTTTATTGGTGAGTCAAAAAGGTCAAGGGATAAAAAGCTGCGATTCAGAGTATTTTCATCATCATCTGAATTAGTATCATTTTGTGGTACATTTGAGTCTTCTAGGAAAAGGATATTCATTATTACATTACTAATAATTTTTTGTTTTAAATATTTAATTACAGAAAAGTATAATAAAATAAAAAATACTTTTTATAAATAAAATTAAAAAAAAATAAAATATATATATATGTTTAAAATACAACTTACTAGAGTCCATCTGTTTATCCTGTAAATCAGTTTGAGGACAGTCTTCAGACTTGACATTAACTTCATCACTACTATGATGTTCAGAATGGGAATGATGACCTCCAAAAGATATGGGTAGACTGCTTGGTACATCATTTAATGCTGAAACTGATGAATTTTCAACTTTGATACTTCTTTTGCCAAGGAGCGGTTGACAATTCACAGATAAACTGACAACTGATGATTTTTCACAAGTTTCACTGCTTGAACTTTCTTGTGAAAGCTTGTCTCTTCCTTTGATTCTGCTACCAGGTTTCCTTCCTCGTTTTTTCTCAGTTTTGTTTTCTGTTTTGACCACTTCAAAATTATCCAAACCTTTATTTTTAAATAAATTATCTTCTTCATTACGTTCACTTCTTTTAATTTCAAATGTTTCTAAAAATTTCTTTCTCCGTTCAACAGGGTCTTCATCACCAAATTTTTTGGTCCAAAATGATGATTTTTTTTTACTGTGAGAACTTTTCACTGATTTATCTTTTAATTTTGCAAATGGATTAGCCAAATAATTTTCTTTTCTGTCAGTTGAAGATTTAACGCTAGATCTACTAGTTCTTACATACCTGGAATCTTCAAATTCATCTTCACTGTCAACTATCACTTGCCACCTTTTTGAATCATTAGATTTTGATAATTTAAGCTTTTGAACTTTAGACGTTGATTGTGAACTAAAGTTAGTTTCTTGAGAACAAATGTTAGTTTTTTGAGAACAATTGTTAATTTCTTGAGAACAATTATTAGTTTCTTGAGAACAATTGTTAGTGTTTTGAGAACATTTTATCTCTGGTGACGCAGGAGGTAAAATTATTTCTTTTTTAATTTTTACAGCTTCAAGAGTATGAAGATAGTTATGAACATTTTGAATGACCCTTTTATTTACATCTTTATTTATTTGAGGAATAGGTAAATTGGGTTCTGGTTTAACTTTATTAAGCTTTACCTTTCTCACTCTCCTTTTTGACTTAAAAACTGGTGATAAAGTTAAATCAATGGTTGGAAATTTTTCAGTTTTAATAGGAACAGTCCTAATTATTGAAACTTTGGGTGTACTTGTTAAAATATCATGATATTTTTTTGCATTTGCTATAGAAATTCCAAATGTTTATGCAATTTCAGCATAATTAATTACTTTGTTACTGTTTGCTGATGGTACAATTGTAGTTGCCACACTTATTGATGTACAACTTGTTTGAGCATCATCACATTTTACAAAACTTTCTGAAGAAGACTGACTCCAATTTTCAAAATAACTTCTTTTTAGTGAGAGTTTGGTCCTTTAAACATAATAAATGAATATGGTCAATATTTATTATTAAATTATATAATTTATGAATTGAAAATGTAAATTTTATTTGTTTACAATTAATAATGTTAACTTTAAATAAAAAATAAGAAACAATATTCTCTATAGTAAATAATGAATGATACAGGAAACAATGAAAGTATGCATTTTTAAAATTCAAATTTTCAACAATGAATTTGATTTTTCTATTCAAAGACAAAAGTCTGATTAAATGAATACATTAAAGTATTTTATAAAGCAAAGATATTTATGCACGCATGGATATGCAAAAACAAATGGCCCCTGAAACTCAATAAAAGTTACGCCGATCTCGACAAGGGCGACACTAAAACGGAAGGGCATAAAACGTAAACAATATCACGCGTAGGTCACACATACTCTATCTCGAAATACTCAGAAATCACTCGCGAACGATTCAAATCCCGGTCAAACAAAGCTTCATGCTTCCAAGAGAAAAATCTGACAAACGGCAGAATTATACGCAGAGTCGCTCACCTCCTCCGCTTGCTTTCCTTTTCGGCGATGTCGATTTTCCGTTTCCTCGTCTCCATTAAAGATATCGTGGAGGACTTGGACGTCGAGGACTGCGACATGCTGCCTTTGTGGTTTGCCGCTACGAAACAAAGAAGCTAAGCGCACCAGCGCACGTGCGAAAGCTTTTCTCAGTAACGCGGCTTTCCGAGCGCTGCCTGCAGCCTTTCGTATTTCGGCGCTCGTCCAAGCAGATCTAAAGCCGCGGGGCCGCCGGCCGGCCGTGCAGCGACGTATTCGTTGAGCAAGATTCAAGATAAGACTGTAATAGGGCCTCCTGCGACTTCCCCCGCGAGAGGGCTGCCAACTTTTGAGAAGGATTCCAGAATACTCTCCCGCGACCCGCACAATGCGCTATACTCTCTCCCTCTCGATGTGTATGCGCTGCTTTTCGGTTTTGTTGATGTTACTTTCACACTTTTTTGGTAGAAGGTTGCTTGCTATTACTAACAGATATTATATAACCTTTTAGAAGTCACGATTAACAGGTTTCATTCAACAATTAGGAAAGAATTCGATTATCTGATATTCTTTTTTTTGTTTACAACTTTATTAATAGTATATTTTTAGGTAAGAAAGTTCATTTTAATAAAAAAAAATATATCTTAACCATTAGAATCCCAGTGACCCATGGAAGGAAATGTAGCTTAACATTACAGATTTTATTTTTGAAAAACTTTTAATGTAAATGTTTTCTAAAAATAGTTCCTTTTGTTCGTTGTAATGCATATCTTTCTATTATTATTTTTAATTTATCTAAACGATGTCAAAGATACAGTTTGATTTCAATGATTACGTTAGTCTCAGGAGTTCCAGCTGAAACTGTTTTTCAACTTCAGTGTGTACATGCATATCAATTTCTTTGAAGCTCGGTGTCCGAAAAAGTAAGATTAAAAACACAATCATAGTAAATTGTTTTTAATCACATAAAGGTTAGCGCCGAAAAAACTGGCATTTAATTATTATTTATAATTGTTTTGCATTTAAAATTGTTAATCTAATTCTGTTTACGTGCTTTTACTAAAAAATTCGCGTGTAGATCCATGCTATATATAAATACGTAAATTTCATGACTCAACTGTCATCAGGTTGCGTTTTTGTTGCATATTATCTCTGTTGTGTTGGCGCTGATCTCTAATTTCTAGATTAAGTTTAATGCGCTACGTTTAAACTAACTGTTAAGTAATTCAAGGAGAAAATTCACGTAAAAAGATTTTCTTTTTTCCCTTTTTAATGTTATTTTAAGATAAATAAGCAATTAAAATTTACAATAAATTAATAAGATTAAATTTCAAAGTAAATTAAAGAACTGTTTATTTTTGAAAATATATTTAGAACATATATTTTAAAATTACAATCGATATCGTTTTCTTTCACGAGAGTAAATCGCTTTGATTATCAAAGCCCTTTGCAAAATCTCAAATCAATCCGTCAACGAGAAAGGCAGTAATAATAAATTACTACTCTGATTTTTGGAATTGCTCTGATTTTAGGAATGTCAGTGCTAAAAATTTGTAATAGTATTTCTGAGAAATAACATTTTTTTTAATTTTTCTGCCCAATTTTGTATTAATTTTTTAAACATTAAAAAAAAAATTAGATTAACGTTTATATTTAAAACGGGTGTGTTAAAATGCGCCGTTTCTATGATTCACTGTTTTTTTATAAAAAAAATGTTGGATCGAAACCATCAAACTGCCCAACGCTTCGCGTAGACTCAGATAGTGTGTAGCTGCGCGGCATTCTCTCCTTTCAAAGCACTGCGGACAATGCCGGCGTTTATGTTTTTTTTTCAACAAACACAACTTCTACTGAACTCTCTTTCGCTATGAGTCAAGCATATTTTTTTTAAATTTTCAGGTAATAAATGCAAAAGACGAAAAATTATCTGAAAAATTATTCATTTATTTTAATATTTACAAAATAGGTACATCATAATTCAAAATTTTTATAACGCAGAATAATAAAATTCCAAAATCAGAATAACATAAATAATCTGTCAAACTGGGATTTATTTCACAAGTAACTAAATTGATTACATCGAAAAGAACGTGATTCAATTTAAATCATTTGAACATCCTCCGAATTATCCATTCGAACGAGGCAAGTAATAATTTCTTTCCCCTGCGGCGAAAGATGAATTAAAAACATAAAAAAAATAGTACGATAAAAAAACAATCTCCGCTCAACAAGTCTTTTCAATAAGTCAGATAATAGACCCTTTCGAGCAAAATTCAGCAGCAAAGCGCTGAAGTGCAGCGGTCTACTCGCATCGAGATCTTGCTTACTGGAGTCTGTACTGGTACTCCCTGCTGTCAAGGTTGTAGTAGGCCATCTTCTGGTCGATCCAAGGTCGAAGGTAAGCAACGTTGGCGTAGACGCCCGGAATTTGGTTCTCACCGCAGCCGATACCCCAGGCGACGATGCCGGCCTGCGCGTACCTGGACGGGTCGCTTTTGATTGGGCAGACGAGCGGACTGCCACCGTCACCCTGGGAAAGACAATGTCGTTATTATTAGGGGCGAAAGTGTCTTTTGTGATGAATTTTCAATTTTTTTAATTGGAAGTAGCGATAGTGTATTTTTAAAAAGTAAAATCATGTTTGATTCCATAGATTTGAACAAAAAGAAATTTCCGCAATTTGTTAATTAATTATTTTTTATTTAAAAAACTTTTCGCAGTCGTGATATATTATTTAGTAATTAAATTTTATGATAACGATATTACGCGGACTTAAAAAAATGTCACTTTCCAATAGCTTATCAGCTCAACTAAAAATATTCATCCCTTCTAAAATGTAAATGAATTTTTATTATATTATTTATAAATTAAAATAATAGATACCTTGCATGTATCTTTGCCTGGTTCACCACCGGCGCAGATGAAGCTTTGATCGAGCTGGAAGTATTTTCCCAATCTCGTCGTTCTCAGGGAATTTTGACAAGAGTCGTGTGGTACCACTGGTAATTCGACCCGCTTCAAGATCACCTGGTAGTGTCCTTCTTTACCTAAAAGTCCGGGAAATATTTCGTTTAGATAAGCGTGCATTTCTTGAAGGTTTTTCTACATCAATAAATAATCTCGTTATAAAACACTGAAAAGTTGCGCAATAAACAATATATTTACTTCATTTCCAGCGAGTGCGGAAGAAGGAAAACTTTTCTATAAAACAGTGCTGCATGCAGCTCTTTGCAGAAACAAGAGGATAATATCGCGCTGCGCCGGACTTGCACTTACGTAACATTAATTATCCTGCCCGCTTCAATAATTAATTACATATACAGTTAGAGAAACGCTAAATTTAGCACTTGCAACACTGCTGCAACCACTCGAAAAAAATAAAAGTTCCAGAACCGCGACTCACCGAAGATGTCCTTGCCCCAGCCGCTGGCGAAGCACCTCGAGTGGTCGAAGATCTCGTTGGGCTCGGGCAGGCAGACGATGTCGACGTTGTCGATTATCTCGACGGGCTCGCTGAGGATGAGGAGGCCGACGTCGTTGAAGAGGGCGCCTGCGTGGTACCTCTCGTGCACGATCACCTCCTGCACCTGACGGTCCTGGTGGGGGAAGATCTCGTTCTTCGTCTGGGTGTCCCACTCGCCGGCGCGCACCTTCAGGATCGACGGGGCTTTGCTGCGAGAGAGAGAGAGTGAATTGTTTACTTCTGACTTTTTTTTTGTTTGTTTTAGCAAAAGAAAGCCAGCTCACTTGTTGATGCAGTGGGCGGCGGTGAGGACGACCTTGGGGGGGATGAGGGCGCCGCCGCACTGGTAGACGTTGAGCTTCTCGGTCTTGCCGCCGACGAGCTCCTCCTTGAGAATCGCGACCATCCAGGGGAATTCGCCGAACTGCGCCTCGTTGTCCTTGGCGCCGGTTATGCGGAAGCCGACGCCCTCGGGGTTGCGCTGGCCGCAGCCCTTGCGGACGGTCGGACGCGGGGTGATCTTCTGCTCCGGGGGCCTTATGTCCGGCGGGGCGCAGCAGACGTCGAGGTAGTTGTCGCACGGGCCCTGCAGTCTGCGAGAACGGATCGAGTTGTTAGTCGGATCAAGTTTAAAAGAGTTTCTTACAGTTAAAAGATATAAAAGCTTATTAAAGATTAAATTTAGAATGCAAAAGTAGATGAAAATCGCGAGCGACAAGTAAGACTTGTTTGTTTCTACAATGAAAAAATTTTTTTTTTTTTAAATTAAGATTTTTTTTTCAAATTACTATTTTAATGGTACTCGGAGGACAGACTCATATTTTAATAATTTTTACTGCAATTTTATTATTTTTTGCAATATTATTTCGTGTACCTTACGATAATTTCAGTAAATTTTACTATTTAGTTTGTAAAATTTACTGAAATTATCGTAAACTATACAATTTATTAATACATGAGTCTGTCTTCAGAGTACCATTAAAATAGTAATTTAAAAGAAAAAAATCTTAATTTTTACAGAAAATTATTTTCAGTATAAGTTATACGTTATTCCTCACCTGATGTCGATGAGGCCGACGCCGTTATCCAGGATGGATCCATTCTGGCACTGGTAGTACGGCACGCACTCGCAGTTGTCGCCGCCGAGCTTTTCGCCGCCAGGAATTACGACTCCGGGAGTAGGCGTCGGTTTCGGGAAGACCGATCCAATGAGGTCGTCGATGCTCGTCGTCGTCTGGACGGGAACGTTTCCGGCTTTGTTGTTGTTGCCGAAGACGTCGGCGATCAGGCCGTCGAGAGCTCCGGGATCCCCGGCTGTGAAGAGAGGATCGAGGAGATGAGTTTTGAGCATACGCTTTTTTCCTTTGAGGAAATTCGATTGGTAGCGATTTGTGCTGTTTTTTTTTCTTCAGATTTGTTCGAGTGATTCATTTGTTGGAGTTTATGTGAGTAATTTGGTGGTTATTAAGGAGACGTTGAATGGCACTATTAGCGCTTTTATGTTTGGCTTCGTTGAATGCTGCTATTCAGGTTTTTCTTTTAAATATTTCACGTGCAATTAAATTATGACTTTACTTTTAACATAAAATAAGTAAACATTCTCATCGCGTTTAACTTAGCAGGACATAAAATCTTACTTGATGATTAATATTATACGAAAGAAATAAATGTATTCGCAAAGTCGGCTGATGTTTCGGTTGAAAAACACCGCAATAAAACTTCTGCAATATTTACGAACTATACTTGACAGAAATTTATAAGTAAGTCAATATAGAACAAAAAAAATTAATGTTTTTAGTCTCGCATTTATTTAGTAGCTTATCATATGATTTAGAAGTGGCATGAAAAAATAACACCTGTGCAAATCTTGATGCCAGTATTTTTTTCGCAGAAAACATTGTCAATTACTTTTCTATGAAAGAAGTCATAAAACACATTATTTACTGATTAAACTATCACGAGGATTCTAAAAGCGGGATTTTCTAAATCACGTTCCGCAAAATAATCAACGTATATTGCTCCTATACGCTTTTTCTTGAATATTCGAGCGAAAAAAAAGTGCGATAAGTGATATATATTTTAATTTAAAAAATATCCTACAATCACTGTCTTGCTTTTTTTTGTGTTTTACTATCATTTTTAAAAATAGATTCTGTACTCACTGGACTGTTGAGGAGCGGCCCAACAAGCGCCGATTAATAATAGCGTTGATGCAACGCTAATTGCTGTCTTCATGGTTGCTCTTTCTGCTTCTGTAATAAAATATAAATTTTCATTAATTGTTTTGATATATATTTCGTGCGAATATACACGTTTCTCTCTTAAATGTTTGCCTTTCAAAGCTGAAAGTAAATATCATTCTGATTCGATCGTTTCGAGTTTTTTTTTCACGCTTAATTGACGTTAGTGCTGGAATTTTTATTACATCATAAGCTAATATTTGCTTGTTATGTTACTTAGTGTCTTGACGAAAATTATTCGAAAATGCTTTAAGCTCCCCAAATATTGTACAGATTTCAAGATTAGTTTGAAGTGATGCGAAACCAAACACGTTTTAATCGTGCAAATATTAGATAAATCAGAGAGAAAAATTCTATTTTTTAAGTATTGTAAAAGAATGGCTGCTTTGGACTTCTAAAATTATTTTGATCGTTCTTATAAGAGAGAATTTTTTTCAACGATATGCAATCTGTAAAAAAAGGAATCCTTTCATTACGTAAGAAATTAACAGCTGCTTTACGATCTGATATTACTCATCTGTAACCGCACAAAAATATATCAAGACGTATAGCGGCAATAAATTTAGCTAAGTTTAATTCCGAATTGGAACGTGAGATTTTTTCTTCATTGTTTAAATTCGTGTGAATCGTTTTAATTGTTGGATAAATTGAATGTATTTACGCGTAAGGACACAAACAAACACGGTAATGAAAGCAGGAATGATACTAATTTCGCAAATTTTGCGCACAAGGCTATTTAAAATTACATTAACAGCTGATTGAAAGATATTTTACATCGCAAAACGACAGAAATAAAATTTGTAACTTTCGAATGCAAATTTATACGATCCATCGCAAATCACGTGATATTTGTATAATTTCATTGGGCTTTGCCGAAAAAAAACCATCTAATGTTTTGTTGATGTATGTGGATTCTCACAGCCGAATTTGCACTTCGTTCGGAAAAGGTCAGCTACTTTTTCAGTCAAAATCAAATTTATCTTAAGACGACACACGTGTTTAAAAGCGCGGAGTCATCAATCTTTGTATTTATAAAAGAAAAATATTAGTCTTTTTTTAATTTTTTAAGATTTAATCTTTTACGAAGTAATACCTATAATTAGATACGACGAATGTAATTGTAAACATTTTTATGTATTCACATCATAAAACCATCCGCATTTTATCGCTACAAAGTGCGTAAACTGAAAGTATACACTTTGACGCAGTTCCCTCTTAGAATAATTAACGCCATTAGCTCTCCGGCAAATTCGTATCGGCTGAAAATTTCACGGCTGAAACCCCACCTCGCCGAGCCTCATCAAGAATCATTAAACTCCAGTTATGTGTTTCACGGAAAGCTCGATGTCGTCACAGCACGGCTGCCGCGTGGGATTCCCCTGGCCGATTCAGAAAACTCGCTCGCCGTACCTTGCGTGTTTATACTCTATTTTGCGGCAGGGAAATTTGTTCGCTTGACATACAAGGCGAGATTAATCACTGCGTTGAACGCCGATTTCGCAGCTGGGGAATAGGCTTGAAAAAAAAAGAACGGTCCGAAAACTTTCTGCAGCTGAGCAATCAGATTATGTAAATAGGATAGTATGTATAGAAGCAGTCTGTCTTAAATAAATGGTAATGTTCGGGCGGTGTTCGAATTCGCGGTGACCTTTCTTTTATCGGTGAAAAAAAAAGTTTTCCTGCTCGGATTTCATTGTATGCGGCTCGCTCAATGGACGAGAAAACTTGAAGACGGGGGTCTATTAAAACTTTGAAAATCTACAACGACAGACACCGCCTTTGTTCGATACGGACGACGGGAGAGCCGTTTCGGCGTTTGTTTTCTTCTCCGCGACCGAAATTTTACATTCACCGAAATCAGGATTTAAATAGGTTGCTTGCAAGGTCAGCTCGGTTTACGATTTCAACGTATTATCGTCGAGTCGATGAGTGTGTTAATAGAACGATTCTACGATTTTGCTTTTAATCGTAATTTTTTGTAATCTATAAAAAAAATTAAATAATTTTGAGTTTAAAATTAAAAACGAATCTTTCTTATTATCATTTTAAAAATATTGCATCATGAACTGCATAATTAGATAAGCAATGGTGAAATGATTCACACATTTTCATGTTGCGCACTACTTTCAGATTTATTAAAAGAATAATTACAATTTTACAATATCGTTAAAGTACCAGCCCTACATGTTTCAATTAATTTACCGAAAGCGTAGTACAGACATCACCTTCGACACTATCCAAACTAATCTCCCCTCCGAAAAAGCACGACAAATCCGTCCTAACGCGATGAGGCGCGTCGCGACGACAGATCATCCGTTTCGCTCCAGTTCGGCGGCGACTCGCGCGGAAAACCCGCGTTAAAACTCTTGCCTCGCGCAGTAATCGCGAGCGGCGATAAACCAAGTGACACTGACCTTTCGGAGATGCCGCGGGGAGAGCAAACCGGTCGCCGATCGAACCGGTGTGTGTGTGTGCAAAAGCGGACGGGGAAAAACTGCCGCCGTGCAGTGCACTGATTGGGGGTTGCCGGGAATTTTAGTTTTTCGAGTTGTTCGAGTGTAGTTTGTTAATTCAATGGTGATAAGATGGGGTTGATGGCGGGATCAATGGTTGAACGAGTTTCGTAAAGGGAGTAGTTTTAGGGAAGATTTTTAGTTTTGATAGTTGATGGGAGTCTGCGAGATATATAGATACTTCTTTAATAACGAGTATAAATTATCGTTTTTATCAGAAACTATTAAATTCATAAGAAAAATTAAAGTTTGAAATATTAGTGAATTAATGAAGCGTAATGGATTTTGAATAAAGATATTTAATATTACTTAGAAATGTAACTGGAAGTTTTATTTTCTGCGATGATAATTATTTGAAATGAATTGATTTTTAAAAGCTTTGACATTGTACCTTTATAGGTTCGTGCGAAATAGTTTTTTATTAAGTGTTTAAATGATTAAAGTCCTCATGTTTTCTGACACTATAATCAATCACTTCTCACGACAACGTAAAATCTCAATATAAGGAAACGATAGTTTTATTTTCAAATTGATAATTAAGTCGTAAATAATTTATTTCCTCAAATTGTCGAAACAAATTTATCAGATTCTTCTTCGGCGACTCACGAAAATTCCTTCACAAAAAACAGCTAATGTAAAATCTTAATGCAAAACACTATTTTCACGAAAATCGCTGCATCGATAAACGCTATTCGTCGCCCGTAATCTCAATTTTTTCATATAACAGTGTCTAAAAAGCATATCTCCTCCCCCTCGAATTTACATTTTCGCAAGCAACAAAACCGCTCCCTCAAAAAAGAAAACCAAAGCAACCGCCAGCCCCCGAAACCGGGTCGATTACTCCCCGAAATAAAAACAAAAAATCGCCCACTGGACCGTTTAAAAAATCACGAACTCACCAGTCTAAGCAGCAGCTTATCAGCAAGAGGAGACTCGCCGGAGAGGAACTTGAGACTCGGAGCACCGCGAGCCGATTACCGGCGACCCTGATGATGAGAGCGTGTTATGCCGACAGTCCCCACTCCGCCTCGCTTCTTCTCTCTCCGTTTCGCAACGTCGTCGCCGCGGAGCACCGTCGCGCAGTGTGTGTGTGTGTGTGTGTTTGCTTTGGGAAAGACCCAGAGGGAGCCTTGGCCCCGCGGATTCGCCTTTCCCGGGAATCCTTCGGGATTTTTGATGGAGCCTCGGGAGGCTGGGGACGGTGGAATTTTCGGAGTTGGGGCGAATTCGAAGATTTGAGCTTGCTTCGGAATGAGGCGAGGGGAGAACACGTGGATCGAGCTGCTTTCGGTGATCAAGTGTGTTTGGTATTTTTTATAGTGCAGAAAAGATACTTCTTAGTCATCGGCTTCTTCTTTTAACTATAAATCAGACTGTTTATTGCACGTTATTGTAAATATATATATAGTTCGCTCGTACCATAAATGCATTAATCTGCTTTAACGTACATTATATTTTTGTCAATTGCGTAAGAATAGCTGTTTTAATTGCGCAAAATGAATATTTATGCCAATATTCCACAAAACCTAAGGCGTCTACATCTGCGTTTTGTACAGAATTAAAGTGTATTAAAAGTAAAATTTGCGTAATTCAGGCAGGTGTTACTTGTCACTTGACTGAGGTATTATTTTAACTTTTATAAGTCGTCAGATTTATTCCTAAAACTTATGTACTATATCTAAGATTTTTAAATTTATACCTTTCATCTCAAGTTTTACAAACTGGTTTTGCTTCTATATTCTTAATATTTGAAAAATTGACTTGAATTTAAAAACTTGAATTTATTAGCTTATGAAAGTTTAAAATTTTAAATTGATATTTTTAACTTCAATCGTAATATTCACGCTTTCGGCATTATGTTAGTCGCAGTTATTATTGTGTTAAAATCGCCCATTTTTCGCTCCTTACACCTCGTAGCTCATCGACCTACCACATCGTTCAACTAAACTTGCAGCTTACACGTCAGTGATTTCGCGGTATTCGTAAGGAGTATGCTAATTTTACGCCACGATAAAACGCGCCGTTAGTATGCCATGGGCATGTCGCACAAACGTAGAATCTGAAGAAAGAAGAAAGACATATGCCTCGATCCCAACCTTGATGAAGCCTCGTCTTTGACTTCTAAAAATTTTAAAACTGTTAAAAATTTTACATTCAATTTAACGCAAATGTACGTGAAGGAACATTCATGCACGTTAATAATGCAAATTTTGAAGTTTCATTTTATGTTCATGAAATTTCAATAGCATTTGCATGAAATCTATTGTTTTGAAAGTCTTCAAAAAATTAATGCAGAAAAAAAATTTAATTTATCGTAGATTTGCATTAATGAATATTTTATGCTCAAAAAACTTAATAAATTTGATGTACAATTATTGTCCATTAAAAGTGCATTAAATTAATAAATTTAATGTACAATTTTACATTAAAAGTACATTAAAATTACATTAAATTTAATGTCATTTGTAATAGTGTAAATCTATTCAAATGTGTGTATTGTGCGAACATTGTATGTTAAAATGGAACAATTGAGCTTTTTTCGAAAATGTTTGTCTATTTTATAAAATTTGGTTTAAATTTAATTTTGGTTTTTGTCAATCTTTGTTCTAAATAAAATTTTAGTTGAAGTTGATAAAATTTATTTATTAGATGAAATAAATTGTAGGCAAACAATTAAGGAGTTTCAAACATATTGTACAATTCTAGAGTGATAAAATTTTTATCTATCACATTTGCTCTTGATGTTTTGTAAAAACGGTAACAATATAAACGACACATTTTTCAGCTTCCAATTGACGGTGTCAAGGCTCTCAAATATTCCGCAGATTTCCCTCTCAAATAATATTAAAATCAGAATCTAATTATAAACCTGCGACAAAACGCTTATAAATAGACCAACAATTAAACTCTGCTCGAAAAATTCGCACTCTCATGGTATCTGATAAACTTTTTATATCAGCGTGATTCGTACAATACCCACAGCACAAGCTGTTCGTACGATCGCAGATGTTGCGGGAGAAAATCGAGAAAAACAGTAGTGTAATTTAATTAAACAACCGGGCGAGAGACAAAGCTCGTCGGTAATCTTATCACGCGTTCTAAAAATGTTGTGAAAAATAGCAATAATGTAAATTGTGTCAGGTGATGATCCGCACGCGGCGAATATTTAAAAAGTTTCCCTAAAGTAAATTCTTTTATGATTCGGGTTGGCTTTGTATATAATAGATTTTGTAAATTCGCATGATAAATCAGTGCTGAATTGCGTAAAAATCTCAGACATATGTGATAAATCAGCGCCTATGCGTAAAATCTGACAAATACGTAATGATAAATATTGTGAATAGATTGTGACTGTTTAAATATACACAATAAAATCCTTTCTATTGTTTAATATCTGTGAATATATAACTCGAGATTAAGCTTGAAGGATCGCGCCGTTGAGGAGTCGAGCCGGGGCGAAAACGAGTAATCGGATATCGGGAGGAGCGGTGACATTTTCCGATACGGAGCTGGATAAGTGAAATGTGGGAAGGAAACGATGATGGGCCTTCCGACCAAGTATCGCTTTGGCTTGGCACCCGTAATTTCTGCAATAAGAGTGGTTTGCTCTTTTCGTTTGTAGGATGACGAAAACTGGTTCTGTAAAAATTTTCCTAGTATTGTTGAGAATGCGAAAAGTGATGGCTGTTTCTGCCATTTCCTCTTCTCGAACATCCAGATATTAAAATCAAATAGTTTTTAATCATCAATTTTTCAAAATAATTCGTCTTGGAACCGTCGACAATCTGCCAGGTTTTTTAACTGAATTTCACTTTTTTGTTACCATTTTACAGTATTCATATAACCTATTCATTACTTGCTTCTCAAAATTTTCCTTCATTGAGCAGCGATAATTATTAACGAACTTATCAGTTCATTTTTCCATCTCTCATTAAAAGTCTAAAGAGCATCTCTTACTCCCACCATACTAAATCGATACGAACGAACAAAACTACAGTGCTTTTCTACAAAGTAAAAATATAACAGCGTTTTCATATTGAACATGACAATTTGCTACCAATTAGCGAATGGTGCAGAAAGGATGAAGTGTTTAAATGCAAGCTTTATGGTTGATTTGAGTGGTTAATGTTACTTTATTAAAAAATATCATCAATTTATTTATTACCATCAATGCAATTTCTTGTAAACATTTTTCGATTAAAGATATAAAAAACAATTTGACTGCTAGATAAAATTTAATTGTACAGCAAATTAGTTTCAAATAAAAAAGTATCATATACAGTGAAATTGCATTGAAAATTTGTTGAAACTAATTAAAGAGTTGAAATAAAACGTGTCAGAAGCAGCAGTTTTAATTTTAAAGTGATAACAATAATTGCCATCGTGAGCATTATTTTTAAAACTTTCAAGTGGAATGAAATTACATTTTTCAAGTTCATTCACATAACTCATCCACCACTAAAACATAACTTGTTCTAGATATAAATTCTAGAAAATATCATTGAAACAGTAAGTACATTTGCACCATTTCATCAAGCTAAAATATAAAAAAGTAAGTAAAATTGCTCCATTTCCATTAAGCTAAAATAACAAACAATATATATATACTTTTAAAGATTTTCCAATAAATTTTTTGGTGTAAATTTTAAAAAATATTTAGCTTTTCATTCCATGCATTTTAAGTGCATTATTTATAGCATGAACGTAATATTGAAGTTCAATGTTTTACACCAAAAATTATTTTTATATTTTAATGAGATGCATTGCAGTAAAACTTGACGCTTATAATCTTAGAGTTTAGAAATTAGATACGTGAACTTTTTATATTGTTATATTAGGACGTTTATACCGATCAATGTTTTTGCAAGGAATGAATAATTTAATTCAAATATTTAAAATTTTATAGTATACATTATTCTTGCACATGATAATTATTAAATTTAATAAATGAAATCTTTGAACCCTGCTTTTTTTCCTTCATAGGATCCAAAAAGTATTAATAATCCGTGATGAAAATATAAGTCAGTTCAGATTAAAATAATGTAATATACTAAAAGTTATTGAATTATTATCTTTATTAATATCAAAATTGCTTTACATTTAAAGCTGGACACAAATTATACTTTAATAATATAAAATGCGAATGTGATTTCAATATTCATTTAGTTATTGCATTAATTTTAATCATGAAGAAACTTTTATATTCAGTATGGATTATTCAATCAATATTCATCCTGCGAGGAGAAATGTAGCATTCCAATGAGAAAGTTCGAAGGATTTAAATTATATTCAAGTAAGTATGAAAACTTACTTGCATTATCTGTAGAAGAAATATTTAATTTGAAAATATGAACAGTTTACTTTTATACGACATATTTTAAATCGGAAATAAAATGTTTGTTATAAATAGTTGCTTAAGGCAATCTTATGCCTAAAATTTGGTTCACAAAAAGAAAGTAATAAATATAACTAAATTGTAAAAAATCTGTAGGTAAAATAAAATAAAATTTTTTACAAAGCTCATTTTGACCAGAGATAGAAGTTTTTTTTTAATATTTTAGCTTTGTTGTAAGCCTTGCCACGAACCGTTGAATGTATTCACAGCAAACAAACTTTAAATTGTTTGTAATTTACATGTACCTACTGCCCAAAACATAGTCAAAACAGAGTTAAATTTACTTACAGACCTCTGACTATAAAGCTCATTTTATAAAAAGCTCATTTTTTTCAAAATTTTATATATTTTACCTACACATTTTTTTATATCTTACTAATATTATTATTACTTATTTATTTACTACTTTTTTTTCAAGATATTTTCTGTGAACCAAATTTTAGGTATAAGACCACCTTAAAAATTAAAATTTCAGAAAAGAGTAATTTTTACGTATTCAATGGAATATACGTTCGTTAATTAAAACACTTTTGTTTGATATATAATATTATTAACGCGCAAACAAGGCTAATTTTAAATAAACAAACCAAAACATCGTTTTATTCACAGTCTAATTAAATTGTATGAATTATTTATGCGAAACTAGAGCTTCGTGCTATCTTTGTCAAGTTTTACCCACATTTGCATCTCAATGTGCAATTCTGATTTTCAGTGATAAATTAAATGATTAAAGTTTAAACTAGAATGCAAAAGTTCCACCTGAATTAAAAAAGCAACGCGCACTTTGAAACTCAAAAAGAAAGAAATATCAGAATTACACGCAAGCAGTTTGGAGTTACACGAAATTTAAAATATTCAAATTTTCAAACCGTAGCCCCAAATCGAGTCTGTCGCTTTCAGCCGGGAACTATATTTTAAACTTCCCAAACTCCAAGCCCGCGTCCCCCAATATATCGAGCCCGAAAAATCAGGCAACCCCAAAACTAAAAGAGCTCAATCCGGATGCAGGACGAGGTAGCGGCGACTCACGTTTCGGGACTCGGCCGTTCGGCCAGCCCCTCTTCCTCGGCGACGGCTCGCCGACGCAGCAGCAGCTCCAGCAGCCGAAGATCCCGAGTTCGCCGACCCGCAGCATTTCCCCGCAGCGCTCGTCCTCGCCCCGCTCGTCGACGCGCGCCCGGAAGCGCAGCGCCAGTCGCCGCCGATGACCGAATTCCCGACCCAACGAACGACTCGGACCGTGACCGACTCTCTTATTCTTCGCTCCCGTCGCGGCTTTGATCTCAATTTTTATTCAGCTCTGTTGTTTTTTTTTTTCTTTTAAGACTCGAGCCGCCGCCGGGACTTTGACCCACTAGACTCGTTCTCGGTGGAGACTCTTTTCATGTTGCGTAATTGGGTTACGCGGCTCGCGAGCACGCGATATTTCACGAGAATTGCACGGACGATTCCACAAGTGTTCACGACTCCGTGTACTGCGGTCTCGCTCGCTGATTGGGTTTTGATATTGATATTTGCGGAATTAGATTTTTGTTTCCGTTCGCCTTGGCAATGCATATAGTGTTCGGCGTTGTGTTTTAAAGGTAAAATCGAATAACTCAATACTTCACCTCGTTCGAAATTGTAATTCTAAAAGTAGTGAACTGCACTGAATTGTTGAAATAAGTAAGTCATGATAAAATTTTAAGATCTATTATTAAGGATAAATTAAGAAAACCGGAAACTATTACCTTATTGTAATATGGATAAAAAATGTTGGTTAAAATTTTATGTTTAAAATTAAGGCTTGTAAATTTTTACTGAATTGATAATTGCGTTTGGGTATTACTGTTTTTGTTGATAGATATATAAGAATCTATTATTAAAATGAAGTAAGAAAATTTATAGATTAATAACTGAAGCTGAATATATGTCTGATCTATGTGTACTATTACAGAAATATATAACGTGTACTTTTTCTTTTAATCGACTTATATATCTTGCGTAATAAAAATCGCTTAAACCCCCTTCCTCCCTATGAAATTGACAATGTTCCCCAAATTTGTAATTCATCTCATTACCGGCAGTTTTCAAAGCTTCACTTTTTCCGAAGCAATAGATTCCAAGGCTCCTTCCACGCCCATCCGCGTACAAAGCGGCATAAAAGTAAAATCACCGGCTCACCGCGAAGTCTCCGGCTCCCCGAAGCCCGTAAAAGAAAAGCACACGCAAACGAGAAAAAGCCAGGCATCCAGCAGTCCCAAAAGGACGCTTCGTATACACCGAACCACCAAGTTCCAGGTCATCACCTCCGCCGGAGCGTGTACAGCCCGTCCGTTTTTTGTTTTTTTTTTTTGCCCTCCGCGCGCAGCCAAATTCGTCGGGGCCATTGTGTCTGACCGCGATACAGGAATACACGGGGAGGGCGCAAGAAAAGGCGCGTGTTTTTTTTGCGCGCCGGGGAGAAGAAAAGAGAAAATAAAAGCTGGCTAAGGGATTGGGAGGAAAGTGTAATTTCGCGTTTGGCGGCCTCGGCATTGGCGTCGATATCGCTTTATCCCGAGTGTAAGCCGGGCGCAATCGCACCGGATGGACTTGTATCTTCCGTCGGGAGGTGGCCGAGGCTATGCCAATCCTACGTCTGTTTAGAGAGAGAGAGGGGAATATAGCTTTAGTGCTGCTCTGTTTCAATTGGATTGAATTTGACAGAAACTTGTCTCTATTTATGACGTGGTTTTGTAGAAATATTCAAGTGTTTATTTTTAGTTGCCAATGCCATCGTATTGCAACGATTTCTATCAGTGTTCGCTGATCACTTTATTTTAAATTCTCGTCTGATCGAAACTGTTTCTTGCTTGTGCACTTAGTTTTTTTAAGTATATTACAATATAGCAAAAAAGATTTGATGCTGTATTATTTACAGCTTTACGGATGAAGGTTTACCGAATCATATATAACTGAAAGAAAAATTGGAAAAAAGCTCACAATTTATAACATTTTGAAACCCTAATCAATCTTATTACTCGAGCAATAAATAATATCGGTACAATCACTCATTAAGGAAAAAAGTTATATAGCCGCCGAGCACGGAATCGCATTCTGGTTTTATGAGTTCGCTATTAGATACACTATCCATCTGTAGCTGTATCGTCCGAAAATCATTACTTCGGAAGTCTCTCGAGCTTTGACGGTAAATCCACGAGCATGAAATCCTTTATTTCGTGTTTAAAAAACAATTTTCATCTGCAATTTGCGCTGATGAAACTTATGATTACACGCCAGACTGTACAAGCATGACGAAAATGAGTTTTTGCAGTTCAAATTTCCAATTCGACAGTGTATAGATTTGGCAATAATTGTATTTCAAGCAACGAAAAAGATCCATAAATAAAAGAATATGTTGATTAAATTAAAATTTTTCTTCTTAAATTAAAGTAACATATTTACGAATACATTGCACTAATGGAAATAGCAATAAACTCATATAGAGCGTTCGATTACTTCGCATCCATTTTCCCCGCTCGTTTATTCCGACATCCATCCCACGTGCTTACTCATTCATTTCTTTGATCCGCGATGCGATTACTTTTCCATCCCCCTTTTTTGCCGCTTTTCCTCGTCGGATAGTTAGCCGGGAGATTTCTATGCAGCCGTATACACTCGACCTAATAAACAGTTTCGAGTACGCCACCCGGAGAGGAAGGAGGGAAAGAGTTCGCGCCCTCTCTTGACCTCTCCTGACTTTCTCTCTCCTCTCTCTCTCTCTCTCTCTCTCTCTCTCTCTCTCTCTCTCTCTCTCACGTAGCGAGTTAGTCAAGCGAAAAATTAACGCGAAAACTAGGTATTTTATAGCTATGCATTCACCTGTAAGGTAGTTTTACTGTTTTACTTTGTTGATCCTGCTGGGCTTTTTTTTATCTGCTTGATGTGTGTCTATGCGAAAAGGGGAGCTTTAAAGTTTTTATTAAAGAAAATTTAAAATTCAGCTTTTAAACTCGGATACGCGCCGAGGTCTCGGATTCAAAACTTCACTTTTTCAAAATTCAAACTTTTACACTGTTATGAAACATTTTATCGTAGGATAAAAAAAATCCCTTTCTCGTTATTATACATTAAAAATAAATGCAATAAATACAAACGCGCCAATAAAAACCTTTTATTCTTCAAAGCATTAGAAACGCATCCCTTCCAAGATTCAATTATTAAAATCTCCTGCAAAAAAACGCCTTGTTCCCGAATGCAATATATGATTTACCCGCCGAATGCGTATATATATATATATATATATCTCACCAGGAAACCGAATATTACATGCAACGAAATAACCGCGCTCGCGCAGTCCTGAATAAGGCAGCGGGGCCCCCTCTCTTAACGGGCGAGCGGAACCGTTGACTTAATTTTTCATTCGACCAAAGTGGAGCTTGCATTCGCGCTCGCTCCTGAATTTTGCAAAGAGGAAGCAGGGGGAAGAGGAGAGCGAGAGAGAGACCTGCCGATGGACGAAAGAGCAATTCGTCTTGCTTTCAGACTCCGGAACGTCTCGCGATGTATATAAACCCCTTTGTCGTATACGATAAATGAATTTCTACAACGCGTTGCGCGCGACCCGCGGGAATGCACTTTATTATAAGCTCGTCAAGTAATTGAAGCGTCAGGCTCGAACTTTCCGGCGCTGCTGAGGAGGCCGCTCAAGGATTTATAACGAAATTGCTAAGTCCTCGCTGACCCGCGCTCCTCGAGGCCTTCTTATTTTGTTCGGCGAGCTTTTCCCAACTTCTTGATGGGGGTTTTCGTCAAAGTTTTATTCGAGTTCAGTGTTGTGGTTCGGAAACTCATTAATTTCAGACGATTCTTTGTTAAACGTGGGCAGATATCCATGTTATTGCTAGAGGCTTCTCGAAGGATCAAATTATTTATAGAATGTGGATTCAACAAAGGAAATTAATCGACATTGATATGGATTGCATTATACATAGTTATATCGGTTATATCCTTCTGCAGGTACAATTTATGGGATTTTCGAAATGTACAAATTAATAATTTCAATCATAATCGAGAAAGAAGAATTAATATTTCATTTGTACTTTTGAAAGAAGATCTCTTAATTTTCTTTCTGACGTTTGCAATCATATCTGACTGCTTCATTGAATATTTGATGGTTAATGATGTAGTTTTCTTTATTAATTTATAATCTTGACTATAATTGTAAATGATGATGAAGTTAATTAATTTTAGGAGGAAAATTATAGTCAATGAATTTCATTAATTGATAAATTATGTTCATACAATTAAATATCAATAAAAGTCATTAATAAAAAATAAATAAAAATCACATAATCGATAATAAAAATATATCGATAATAAAATTAAGCTTTATGTAAATAAATCGACGTTTAGAGTCATGACATACATTTCTACTTCAATTATAATCACTGCAATTACTATTCGAGCAAATTCTAATCTAATTATTTTTATTATTATTTGGATTAGCTTGTACAGGTTGGAATACATTTAGTGCAGCTTAATTAAGCATTTCGCTCCTCCATAATTAATGTCGCTTTAGCATAAATTAAAATTATGACCGAGAAAAAACTAAGTACATTCAGCAAGAAGATATAAGCAAGTAAGAAACAAGTGTGCATGACAGCGTAAATTTTTAACGTTCGTGAATAAATTAAAAAGTGGGGAAATTCCAGTCATGTTTAAATTCACATCAGCAAAAGCTTTTCAAAAATACCGATTAAGAGCAATCAATCATAAAACTTGATGCTCGTCTATTGAAAATAAGCATAGCAGAAGTAAAATATAACGGGAACCTCTTCTATAAATACTAAATCGATTTTAACACATTATTAAAAAATAAAAATACAATATCTTAAAGTAGTAAGTTAAGGATTAAATCAATCGACAGGAACAATGTATTTGTTTCTATTCCACTTCAATTATACTCCTAATAAATCGTTTCCAACCTCCGAATCAAATCCGCATCATTTTATACTCGTCTGCCTCCAGCACTCAAAACGATTCGCAGCTCTAAACCCTCCACTCCCCGATTCGAAATTAATTTCGAAACTTCGCCGAAGCAGCTCCCTTTTACCCCATTCTTTGACACCTCCCGGAGCTCCGTCGCCGTTGTACTCATTAACACCAGCCGAGGATTAATGGCCTCGCAGTTGACGCGAAGTTCGTCTAATCGTTTAGCGCGCATAGATATTACCCCAAGCTGAGAGAGCGGCCTTCGACCCCGAAGAAAGGCTTAAAGGGCTTGGGGAGGGGGACGACATTGATTTACGAGGCGCTTGTAAAACGCGCCAGTCATAATACGCTCGAATCGCGTGTACATCGCGCGACGGTGAACGGAGTACGCGTAATAACGCTCTCGCCTTACGGAGATTTTTTATTTATTGTAGCGGCGGGAGGGGTGGGGGGAGATCATTTAGCCGGGCGATCGCGCTTTCCCTTATCCGAGCGGCGGATAAAATTTTATGGAGGAAAAGGTGAGCGAGCTTCGCCGGCGATGTTGTTGCTTAAAATGCATGAAGCATTTTGATACGGCTTAGTGGTGGGAAGCGTTTGTGGGGCGCGGTTTGTTCATAAATATTCTCGAACGATTCTGGAAGAGGTGTATTTCGTGGCTCGTATAAATTAAGAGTTTGAAATATTTAATGAGGGCGTTGAGTTTTATCGAAGTAAGGAATTTCCTAGGGGTTTGGTCTTTCGGTAATTTGGCACTTTTATACTTTTTACGCGAATTCTGGATTTTTGGATTTTTAAACGTTAAGCGTGTAATTGTAAAATTATACAATAAGTAAAAAAAGAAAGTTACAGTAAGAAATCGTATGTAGTAAGTATAGAAATATCAGGGTTTAATCGTGAAAGTCTTCAGTATTATAATGTACGGAAATAAATCACTAAAATTGTGATGATTATTTTAAGGATCAAAAATATATGTTTCTCATCGCTTCTCACTGTTCTGATCATTATTAGACGTACAACGAAAAACCGCAAAATATTGTATATATAACGCACAATCCACGCTATTGTAACCGAGAACTTTTGGCAAACCGCGAGAACGAAGCAGCCATTTAAGCAAGAATGGCGAACGAGTAAATAATAATATAAAACAAGCTCGAGTGCCGAACAAGAGCCGGCATTCCCAGGCACGTTTAACGGGGGCAGAGCAGCCGAGGTAAGTTATGCGGGACAAAAGCGCAGAATGCAAAAAGCAGGTGGAACGAGGCGCGGTGGGCCGAGAAAAAAGCGCCGAGAAACAGAGAGCGCGCACATGCGATATAAAACGCAAATACCACAAATAAGCCGGCAGCTCCTCGGGGGATGGTGTGGTGCACGAGGTAGGTATTAAAGGTGTGACTCGGAGGCCGAAGCCGCCGCCGCGCGACTCGTGTCCCCGTGGAGAGCTCTCTCTTTCTCTCTCTCTCTCTCTCTCTCTCACGCTTCTCTTCAGCGCCGAGAATATCTGCGCGCCAACACCTCTCTGCGTCTATTGTGGCATGCCTCTCTGTGTGTGTGCGTGTGTGCGTTCGTGTTCTCGTAGGCAAAAGCGCATGTAAAAACGCCGGGGGTCGAGATCCAGCGGCAAGTAACTTGTTTATTGCGATCTTTGGTACACCGTCGTCGTTGACACTCCTCGCGCCGCGGAGGCTGCTTTCGGCCGGGAAAAAGCTGGCTTTTTGACAAAAGCGATTCGCGCGGAGAACTTACGGCTTGTTTTCAATTGAACGCTGGGTTAGGGAGCTTCGGATAAAACAGTGCAATTGAATTTTGAAACATTTATGTGGAACAGCTGCTGGTGGATTCGAGTGTGGCGAGTCGGGTTCTTACATTTTTTATAACTTTTGTACGAAAGCCTCAAGTAGGTCAATCTGAATGTAAAATGATTCCGGTAAAATGATCGATAGATTACGGATAAAATGCAGCAATTTAAAATTTGATTGAATATTGGAAATTCATTTATAAAATAGCTCGAAAAAAGAACTTTAAATACATTTTTACTAAAATCTGCCTTTTCGACGTTAAAAAGGTTAACTGTATTATTCAGAAAATGTACAATAATTAAAGTAATTTTTCATTAATACGTTTATTGTCTCGCGAACTTAAAGTATCAAACGATGAAGTGAATACATTCAGAAACAAAACTTAAAAACAGCACATTTGTGCATTATAAACATAATTTACTTCAACTGCTCGATAGCATACTCTCCGGCTCTTAACGTTCCCGAAAATCTTTTCTCAAAAAACATAAAAACTAAGATTGCCGCTGGAATCGCGGGCCCGGCGGATAGAAAAGTCTTCCGCCAGAAACCAAAAAAAAAAAAAAGAAATCAGCCCGCAGCAATATGTCGCCGTTTATAATTTTGAAAAATTTTTCCCCTCGCAACGAGAAGCACCGCACAGTCCGCAGCGCCGCAGGGAGAGGCTGAATCTGCGCATGAAGAGCTTGAGCCTGGACTCGCCGGAGGGATCAGCCCACGTGCGGCACAGACCCCGAGACTATACAGCTCGGGCCAGAGGGAGTCGACGCCGCCGCCGCGACGATTCGACAGCGGCAGCATCAATAGATTATGTAAGCGTAATTATTATCTCTTAGCCCCCGCGATCCCGGCTTCGACGTCGATTCCACCCGCGGTGGGATGGTTTTTTACTTAGAGGTTGATTCCTGTACACCCTTTTGTTGGGGGATCGTTTGTTTACGTGAATTGTCGTTTTAAAAGGGCGTTAATTAGCTTCGGGTTATTATTTTTGCGAAATTGTACTTTGTCGCGCGTGGGAATATCGAGTTTTTACGACTTTAATTTCGACGTTTTCTATTCTAGCCTAATATATTTAAAATTGGAATAACGTTCATGATAATCCTCGATTTAACAGAGTCCACTCATCCAGATTTAGCATTTTGCTTTTCACCTAATAGTCACCTCGATTATTCAATTAAAAGCAAAAATAAAATTTTAATAAAAATAAGACCGAAAATTGAATTTCGGCGAGACTGAGCAAAGTTTCCAAAAGCTAAATCTGCGCTTAACACCTTGTATCCGTATAAAAGATCCTGAGTCAGGCGTCTGTTTCCAATTGAGCAGTTGTGAAAACGCAAGTCTCGCCTCTCGCGTCTCGGTTATTTGTTCAAACGGATTATAACCAGCGACAGCATTGAAAGATTAATCCACTGCGATGATTCGTGCCTATGGACCGCTTGACCTACTTGTTCGAATGTACTGTCGAAGTCGTATTTCGGCTAATGGACTTTAACGCGCGAATCGAGGAATAACTTCGGTACTCCTTCGTGATACAGGAATTCCAAAATATCATTTTTTGTCCCGTGGATATTAAGTAAGGTAGTTTTTTACATTATATTAACTATTAATGATTGTACAAACAATTAATATACCGATAAAAAATAAATAGCCCACTTTTCCCTTCCAACAAGTTGGAATGGCTTCTAATTTCTTTTCGCATTACAGCCGCCCCTTGCAGTCCAGGCCAGAGCATCCACGGCATACACAAGCAGCACCTCCGCAACACCATCAGGATGTCGAGCGTCGAGTTGCCGGACGAAAACGAGAAGTCTTACTCGTCGGCGAGCACCTCTCCTTGTCCGTCGCCTCACATGAATAATCAGAATCACTTGAATCCGCCGGGCAAACGCATACTGCCCGCCAACAATTTGTACGTCGTCCTTTACAACTTCGAAGCCAGACATCGCGACGAGATCGACCTCAAGTAAGCATGTATTATTGAATAATAACTGAAAAAACGATTTTGAAAATTCGTTTTATTTTATTTTTTACAATGAATAGTTTGAATGTGTAGTATTTTTAAATTACAACAATCTCTTACACGGTAATTCGTCGTGAAATGCCTACTAATGCAACGCTGTTCATACTTAATTTCACCTAATAAATATTCTAACAATGCAGTTTTTCCGTTCGCATTTCATTCAAGGATTCGGTAACATTTGTCTCAAATAGGCCGTAATGAAGTGTTTTAGAAGTTTACAGTTGCATTGTTGTCGAGGAACTTTGTCGGAACTTCTACAAGCTAGTTAGGAGTTAAATCTTACGCGTCACGTGGAACGTACGCTTCACTTTACAAGAACTAAGAACAATGAGAACTGAATAAGACCTTACTTACCTAAATCACAGACATTAAATATTCCTTTATAGCGACACAAATACTTAGGAAGATTAAATGGCCTTTACGAAACGTTTCAATTATGTATTATCGTGTTACGTTTAAATGGCTCTATTCTCTTAAGTGCACCTATTTAAATAGTAATTTTCTAAAGAAACTTGATTTGCAATTTCAGAGCGGGCGACAAAGTTACCGTTATCGATAAGACCGACAGGGACTGGTGGAAAGGAAAATATTTTGGCGCAAGAATAGGCTACTTTCCTAGTACGTACGTCATGAGAGTGGAATCTGGTCAAAAAACTCTTCAAGTCACCCGAAATCTTCAGTTATCCGATCAGATAACGCTTTTACGAGATCAAGTAAGAATTACTTAAATAATTCTAAATTTTAATGTATCGCAAGTTTCAACCCTGCAAATTGAAGTAATTCAAAAAATTTTTTCACATTCCATAATAAATTAATCAACAAGAAATAGTCGCAAATTTTATGCAGCATAAACTCAGCTCATTTATCCTGCCCAGATCGTCGTTCAAATCGGCGACGAGGTCGAGGGGGTGGCAATGGTCCGTTGCGCCTCGGACGTGCTGACATCCGTTCAGGCCAGCAAGGACGGCGAGATCCAATACAAGGAGACCCTCTGTCCGCTCAAGTACCTCCAGGAGGTGTGACGGCAACCCTCTCAGGCCCAAGAAGGACCCGACCGCCGACGTTACCGCACTCGTCCGCGCGGCCCTGGGCCGAAAAGCGCCTCGGAAAAGTACTACGACTGTTTGCAGTGCGCCGAACAGTGCCGACACGACCTCCTCCTCAAGAACAAGAACAACATCAACAGCCACTGCGCAGCCGGCAGCAAAACCGCCGTCGGCAAGAATAATAGGACGAACGTGGCCAACCGCTCGAAGCTTGCCAGCAAGAACAACAACAACAATAACAACAACAACAATCAGAACAACAACAAGAACCAGAAGAACAGCACCAGCAACAAGCCCAAGGTCCAGAAGATCAACAATCTTCAAGCAGCCGCCAGCAGCAAGAGCTCTGCCGCCAGCAGCAGCGGCAACAACAAGGGCTTGGAGAATTACCTGATGAGCGTCAAGGACCCGTCGATTCGCCGCTGGTTGTCCAAGAACTGCAACAGCAACAGCAGCAGCTTCAACGAGGCCAGGAGCCAGCAATCGCTGAACAAGCACCAGAAGAAGCCCCCGACTCCCGCTCGAAAACGCTCGTCCCTCGCCAGGCCGGTCAGAGTGCACGACAGTTTCCCCCAGGACAACGGGCCGGTAGTACTCGACTGGGGCAACGAGCAAGACGCCCAGCAGATACACCAGCATCAGGTATACCAGCAGCAGCGGCCCAGATACTTCGGGGATAAGGTTAGTTCAGTACGGTGGGTTTGAGCGATTTTTTTAAAATCGAGATTTGCTGGATATTACAACGAGATTTTAACTAATAAGGAGCGGTCGAAGCCTACGGAACCCGAATATCGATGGGATTTGAGACCACTTCTGGTATCAACCAATAATAAGGGTACATTTCATATTGCATCTCAAAGATCCTTCTTTTTTGATACGTTATTACTGTTTCATTATAGATCTTTATCAGACCATATTTCTATATACAAACGAATAAATTCACGTAGTTGAAGTGGAACCGCTAAACACTTATTTGACGATGATAAAAGTGCTTTTTTGCCTGAATAATCGTATAATCTTATTGGGAATTAACTATCAATTTTTTTTAACGATAAAGCGGTTCCATTTACTATCAACAGTAACATTTAATTCTGCCTATTTCATAGTACAAACGATTATCTTCACCTTTGTATATGTTTTATGCACTTGTTATAAACACAAATATAAGTATTTTCTTCAATTCATTGACTGTTTTAGCTAAATTTTTACTCGTGTAGTAAGATAAAATAAGTCAACATCGTCTAAACTAAAAATGTCTTAAATTCAAAATAACTAAATTGCACAAATCCACCCTCCACAGCGAATCCTTCCCACATTCTCGGCACGCTCAGGTGTCAAATCCCAAAATCGTTTACTCGATATTCAATGCATCCCATCGATGTGACACACGGAATGTCGACTGTCCAACCTGCAGTCACCATAGCATTACAAATCAAATTCTCCTCCCCCCCAACAGGTTAAGAAGAAGCTACGGAGCAAGGAGGAGAAGCGGAAAAAGCAGCAGCCGGAGCCGGCGATCGACGACCTCGTGGAGATCCGCGTGGACGAGGAGATGACCACCTGGCCGATCCGGCTGCGACTCGGCGAGTTCTTCGAGCTCTCGCTGCCCAAGTGCCGCAGCCGTAAGCGGCGCCGACGCCACCGCATGATGATCGCGACGATGCGCGAGAAGACGATGAAGTCGATGCTCGAGGCCGGCGGCATCAGGCAGCAGAGCGCGTTCAAGGACACTGAGCGCCTGCTCAAGGTGCTCAGCATCAACAATGTGGACCAAGACAACAGATACAACGTCGCCCGCTGCTCCGTCATGTAACGCGTGCGCCGTTGGTATAATCTAGATAGTTGACGGGCTCGATTTTACACCTCGCGCGACCAACTTTTAGACGGGGACAGGTTCTTGGCTGTTCTGTTCTACAGGGAATCTTTTCGTGGATTTTTGGGGTTATTGGATAGTTTCGCCGATCGTTTTTTCTGGATTAACTGTATCTGCTTCTAATGGATTGATGGAAATTATTTTTGATTCTCTTTGTTTTGAATTTTGGTGGGAATCTGATACTTGGACTAAGATTTTGTCGATAATTAAAAATGTTTTCATTAATCTGTGAAAAGTAAATGGGATTTTGGTACACTGAAGTATTAAATTCACAATTGCATTTCAATAAAGAAATGAATTGCAGTTGTGGTTAATGGTAGATAAAACGGAAAACATGTTTTCAAGCTTGATAAGTGAAAATTGTTATATTTAGTAAATTTGAAACTGAATTGAAATTGTTACAATTTTAAATACGCAAAAAAGGAGCTTTTCAAGTTAGCAGAAATAATTATGCAATGTTAAAGTAAAACTTAATGAATACTACCTAATACTGCTTTGTATTTTTAAATGAACCAAATATAAATTTAAATCTAATTACATGATTCAATTTTACCTGAAGAATACGTGTAAGTTAGGTTAAACAAAAATCAGAAAGAAATGTAAAAGTGTTATATACGTATTGAATTGCCATAATTTGTTGAAAGTTTTGAAGAGTAGTGATAGAATTGAATTTTTTCTTTTCACTACAAATGAGCCTATAAAAAAAGGGTACTATGTTAAAAACTAGTTTAAAAACAGTTCACGTTGGAAAACAATGTTTGCTTGTTATGAAATATAAAAACATTTATTTGTAAGTTATAAATCAAGTTTGTAATGATTATTTTTGTTCGGGACAAAGTGTTGCGATTGAAATAAATAATACACAAAAAATTCACTTAGATTTTAATAACAATATTTTAATGTTTAACTAAAATAAAATACAAACAATTTCCGAAATAATATTAGACTGAATTTACAAACTGATAGGAAACTGAAACGACGCGTAACTAAACTATCGGCAAGACAACTAGTGGAGTACGAAGGACAAGCGGAAGGTCAGCGCACGAAGGCTGTACGGAGTCGACTGTCCGTTCTGCTTCTGTTCGGCTCGACAGTTCGGTATTGAGGTGGAAGGGGTAGCCGATGCTGCCCTTCCTCCGAGAGGTTTCCCCTGCAGGTATCTGGTGCGCTCGGGGAAAACCGCGCTGACCCTTTTTTGGCCTTTTTCTCCGAGCGCCGTCCGTGGGCCAGATGTTCATGCCGATAGGGTTGCTCAGTCCTCGCGTTTTACAATTATTATTTTATGGTTACATTTTCCAACTTATTTTTATAAAATGTTTTAATCCTGCAAATGCTTAGATAAATAAAATGTTCCTTAAAGAGTTAAAAAAATGCACGTACAGTTTTATTGCGGTCGTGCGGACGTGCGCACGCCCAGGTATAATAGAGCATCGGAGCGTGCGGCGCGGTCGGAGAGACTCGAAGCGGCCTAAGTGCAGTAAAAACTCTATCTGTTCTAAGACATGTGGAGGTCCCCACAACGCCTTCCACAGCCTTGCCCTCGAGCCTGACGGCCCTAGGTCTGCCTTGCGGCTTTCCTGTGCACGTGGGGAC